>LGAG01000056.1:112538-139202 GCA_001278395.1 Lerema accius | reverse complement strand
CTTTTTTATTACAATTTTACGACTGTCATTAAAATATAAATAAGTATAATTATGCAATGAAATGGTGCAAGCAAATAGCCAGACAGATATGAAAACTATTATAATAACAATTAATTCGGGTAAGGTGACATACAATATTTATTTTAATAATGATGTTGCAGGGCTTTCGTGTAATAACGATTCAAGAATTTTTGTTTTACAAATTTTTATTTACCAAATATTTACTCGATATTTTTTATTATTTCGCAAAAAAATGTAGTCTGTCCTGAATAAAAAATCTATGTGAATCATGGATAGTTATTAAATAAAAAATATTTTTTCATTAAACTTACACTAAGACCAATTTAAACTATCGCTACCTCATCACCTACATTTTTAAATAATTTACAATTAATTGTTGTTTTCCTATAAATTATGCTATAATTATTAAAAATTAACAAAACAGTTCAAATAACCAAAAACAGAACTACAAAAATTCTGCGAAACTTGTAGACATTGAAATATCGAATTAAGGATAAGACTACTTTCCATCTACATTCTTACTGTAAAAAGTCCTAAAATCTAAGTCTAACATTTCTCACTGTAAGGCTTTAAGGGTTTAAAATCGGCGTTCCCGCTGAGGTATGCGTCAACGAAATTTTGTACGGAATCGGTGGTGATTTCATCCCCATATTTCATGGTGACCATTCTCTGCTTTGGGAAGTCTATGGCAGTCAGAAGTGGTACTGCATCGTCCAATCCGATGTGTTCGCGAATCATATCGGCGCTGTCGGTACCATCGACGCCTATGAAGAACATGACGTGTTTGAAGGATTTCTTCTTAACCCTGGAGGTGCTTTTGGAGGTCGTGTAGTCAAAGTCCATGGTCTCGTCGTCCGAGCTGTTCTGGTAGGGACAGAATCCCGGGTACTGGATGCTGCACTCTTCGTAGTAAGATTCCGCGGAGGGCGTCAGGACTGATTCGGAAAATTCTATCTCTGAGTCTTCGTCATCTGAAAAAGACAAGAAATGATTAGATTTTTCTAATAACGCACTATCATTGCGCCGTTTCTTCCGCTAATCAGGTGTTAACAGTTTATTATTCCATTAAATCTGAACTTTGGAATTACGGATTGAAGCGGATTTCAAGTAATCAGGTGGAAATAATCATAATTTTGTTATAATTCCGAGTATGTGTAAAAATTTTCTTACCAACAAAAAGGATTACGGCAGGATGTCGTGCCATTTTGAGAAGAGCTTGCTCCGTCAGAACAGACACAGGGCGCTGAGACCACGGGAAGTTCTGTAACATAAAACATAATTAATATTTAATGAAAATAATGGTATGGATTTAGTACAAGCTTATAAAGAGTTAATAGTGCATCATACTATAAAACCGGACAGACTTTGTTCTATACCAATTTATGTCTTAAGGCCATTCCCGATCTTCAATTGCTTCAACTAAAATATGTTTATTATATCGGTATTTTTTGGTTGTAACGTCATTTTAATAATTCTTACAATATGACACATCGCTTGTAGAAGACTCGACAACAGCACCTCACCGGCCTCAATTGTGATTGTAAACCATACTCGGTTCCTCTTAAATACACCATAAAATGTTTATTTAAACCTGTTGGTTAAGGATGGAACACTAACAAATTATACGCTAGGTTTTACACAAAGCTACTAACCAGCCCCAGTGGGTCAGCGGCGAGGTGATGTCTGCCGTTAGCGGTGAGGACCTTGCCGGTCCCGTCGGTGATGACGAGGGCGGGGATGCCGGCGACTCCGAGCGCGGCCGGAAGTGCCAATCGTGTCTCGCTGGCAGCCCACGGCACCGACAGCGCGCCCGCTGCCGACACTGACGCCTGCGTGCGCTTGTACGACTGCTCTGACCTGCAAGAAATAATTACTGGTCAATAACAACAATTTAGAAATACGGCCCTAATTTACAAATGCTTCTATCTACACAGACAGCCTTAATTAGGTCTAGGCAGGATAGTTTGACACATTTGAGATTGTGTTAATTATTAAGATACAAGTAGTGTGTTAAATACTGCAGAATATTTGGCTATTCCTTTATTATATCTAGTCTCATTAAAATTACGTTACAATCGCGTAAGTATTTCAGCAGGTTGCTGGTAGTAGGTAGGTAGTTTGGTTTTTTTTCGCCAAATCATGCAACACCTTTCTTTGTATCGGTGATAATACAATAAAATTTCGGGTGTTATAATTTACAAATCTCAATGTGCGCATACGTGGTACACCTATCAATGGTGTATTACGCCTCCTCGTTTGCGCGATTTGCCTAAAATATGCGCTTGATATCCGTCTGATACAGAGTAAAAAATTGTTCAATCAAGCGAATGAATGCTCTGTAGTGTGATAGGCTGTAGATGGCGAGTCAATTAACCTGAGTAATTGATCGATTCGCACGTCTGGCGGACGTAAACTTCGGCCGTTATTAAAACAGAGTAGGGGCAATCGGTACAGAGTAGGTTATAGATTACAGAGCGGTCTGAAAAGCTCTGTTTTCACTCCCGACGCTAAAAAGGGGGATGCTATAATTTTACGTGTCTGTAACTCTGTATCTGCTTTACATCATAGCGGAATGAGTGGACCGATTTTGTTGCGGTTTAGTATTACAGTATCTATGTATTAGGTTCTTTTAAAAACAACGGTTCAACGATTGAAATCTCCTAGTATAAGTATGTAGGCACACTAAATAAATGCTCACTAATTCTTATGTGCTCTTGAAAATATGGACGTAATACATCAAGCCTAAAAAATTATTTCTTTTTCGCTATTAAATAGTTAAATGGGTAATATTTTAATAAGCAATTACACCCTAAACTATAACGACCTAAATCCTATTATCCCTTGGAGTTGCGATAAGTAATAAGTTTGTTTTTACGACCCAACTTAGGATAAGTTGTGTGCGGTGCGTACCGTAGATAACAAAGAGGGCGCTTCAGTCACAAGTAACATTGATCTTACTCATTAATTCTAGAGGATGATACTCTTCATATTAATTGACAAATCAATGAAAGACCTTCAGTAGCTTGATAACAGGTTAGAATATCTGTCACTTCTTTTGAAAAAAAAAACTTGTGAACCGTTGGTAGGTAGGTACCTACCTACATCCCAACTCTTTATGTTTTAATGTTTTATTAAGTAAATAAAAATATTTGAATAAAAGGGATAACTGTGAAATTAATGGTGTTTAACTGTTTAACACACATCTTTTTCCTTTTTTTTGTAATGATAAAAGGAAATATAGGTACTGGAAGTGTTATCATCTTTTTGTTTAATTACTAAAACTGTTACCTACTACTAGATAAGCTGCTGGTAAGCTGTTACCTACAATGAATATACATGAAACCAAGGTAACGCGATTTCTGAAGTATAAAAGTTATGTCATTTGATAGTATTAAAATCTGCATTTCTGTCTAAGTAATTTCAGTAGGTATAATTATGTAATATCATTGTTTATCAGCAACAAAGTGATTGGTTGGCCCCACAACACGTCTAAAGATTCCAATAGTACTAACTTCAAAACAGTCGCAGCCCGCAGGTGGTACAAAACTTTACTGCTTACTAAATTCGTACGTGCGTAGAAAATATTATCGTGAAAATCGACCCAGCCGACCAATAAAAATTTACTAGATAGATGCAGGGGGAATCTCAATCTTAAGCAGTTTATTGGTGGAAGGGTTACGTATATCTAAGTATAATTGATTTAGGAGACAGTAGGACCTTTATTATTTGTGATTATTTCACTTAGGTATACTAATTGCTTCTTGTAACTTCTTGTAACGAGACGACGCGATCTATGATTATTATTGTTTACGACGCGACGTCGGCATCGTGACGTCACGTGTAAATATAAAACATCGAAAGACTGATATACCTACCTACATTACTAGAACATAACAATGACCAAATAAAAACAGATTTATGATTTTGTCGGACTCCGATTAATGTCGCATCTCCGGCGCCGGGAGCCGTTCCGATCCGATTCATTGTCGTGTTGACATCGTTCCGGTCGCCCTCGACTTACGACGGCATTTTGCTAGCATTAGTCAAAGTATTGTTTGCGAACTTTACTCATAAATCAAAATAAACTCACCCCAGTATACACAGTTGTACACGCTCATGCTTTTGTATTTACCTAACCTACGCCTTTATTTTATTAATTTTAAGGTACCTTAACTTGTTAATTGTACTTATATTTTATATTTAGGTATACTAGTACACATTTGTAGATCTGCAAGGAAATTTTTTAACTTGATTGATAGTAATGTTAGCGGCGCGGCGCCTGAATTTTAATATTTATAATTACTAATTAGAAATTTAATTAAGTAGCGCTATAAAGAGAAGTTTTTGGCGTCTGATATTTTTTAAATTTTCTTGTAATCTCCACATTCTACGGGTAATAAAGTGTTTATTGGCACCATAAAAACTTTGAAACCTAACTAGCGATAAATAATACAATACTTGCAATAGAAGCGTAATATTTTCACAACGTAAACCATTCCTGATTCGTAATTGCCGGAACAGCTGTGCCCTAAGTTATAATCTGTATTAATCCAACGGCCGCAGAAGTTGTGCTAACAGGAAAACTTTCCCGATAGGCAGTCTTATCGGGAACAGCCGGGAAACGTGTTCTATGCTTAAGTTGCTAACTATACATTATTTGAGTCTCTATTTGCCCTAATTATACATTACCCTATAAGGGATGAAAATTCATAAATTCTCAAAAGGATTGGCAATGATACAAGCAAGCACTGCTTAACGAATGTTATCGAGAATAATGTTGCAATAATTAGTTCGCATGTAAAAGTATAATGCAATCAAACTCAAGTCAGTGCATCAGAGGTCTTTCAGTGATTCTAATCCGCATACAATTTGTCCGTAGATTAGAGGTCCGTAGGGTATAATTCTGCGACGGCTAAGCGCGATCTTTTATCTGATTTTTATAAATTCTCATAAAGCCGGCTGTGTGATGAAAGCAGGTTCGTAAGTTTCTGTAATCAGTGCTTGCATCGTGATTCCGCACTCAACCTCACGACTCGGCTTAATGAATGCTTTGAGACACTAACGGAAGTATTTTCTGCCCCGGCTTCCCCTTTACGTGAAAAGTAAAAAAATCGACATGTACGTACTTCCACTGCACTGTTATGATTCCATTGGTATTTTTATGTTAAAAAACAATATGTTTAGTGATTATTGATTACCGTTGAATTGTGTTTGATACCTAATAACTAAAGGCAATCGTTACCTTGCGGTTACTTATACTCGTTAAATATTAGGACTTCAAGACGTGAACCATTTATTTGTACGTTTCACTGAAACCCATAAACAAAACCAGGGTCCGAAAGAAACTATATCTACCTATAGTCGAAATTGACATTTCAGTCACAATCTTTATAATGCTGCTGATTTTTGAAAATGGAATCATTTTCCGAAGCAAAACGAGCATCAGAGGAAGCAGATCAATAAATAATTATGTCCTTTACACAAGCCATTACGTCAGGTTTATTGCCGGTAACTTATGAGTTTATGACCCTTCTCTAAGCCGTCCCGAGATTACTCCGTGACAACTCCAGAATTCCTAACTCAAGCGGCAAACTTTATTACAAACAATGAGGCCGACATCAAAGCCAGTTGAATCCCATTAACTTGTCCCGTGATCGCAGGATTGCGAGTCAAAGGGTGAAATCACACGTCGCTAGTACCTACGACAGTTGGGGAGTGAATCGAGGTGCAGGAAAGACGATAAGCACGCGGGTAACAGGGGGTTACTACTATTGCTCAGAAGAGTATATCTATACTTACTAATAATATAAAGCTATAAAGTTTGTTTCTTTGTTTGTTTGAACGCGCTAATCTCAGATACACTGGACCGATTTTAAAAATTCTTTTAGTGTAGGTAAGATAGTCCATTTATCGAGGAAGGCTATAGGCTATATAATATCACGTTAAGATGAATAGGAGAGGAGCAGCAATAAAAAATATTGCGAAAACGGCGAAATTACGCGGGTAGAGCCGCTTGCGATGGCCAGTTTAATTTATTTTTATCGTGATTCGTATTGGAATGTCAGAAACATGACTTACTTATCTAATAACCTTTAGATTAGTCAACTATTGAACGTAAGCCTCCCTTTTCTAATTATTATTACTATAGGTTAGAAACAAATACTAAACTAAGTATATTTAAAACCCGCTCTAATGAAAGCAATGTCAAAAACAAAAACTTTTTGAAAGCTTTTTCAGTATTTTTTAAATAACAAAAGCACTTACTTATTAACTGATTTTGATAACAACTGCTATTTACTCTGCTGTCTACTAAAAAACCTACGCCACCATTGTTTGAATACAAACAAAACAAAATACGAATAGCAGTGTATTGAATCTGCGAAACAATGCGTCAGTATAATATCGTACAAAATCCGCAGTAAATTGAAGCTTCAAATTCATCCGATATACCTCTCGCATATTGTTCCGTGGATAATGGACATTGGATGTGGACAATGTGCACTCGTGTGCCCGGGCATAACAGTCAATGACCACTTACATCTGTATGTCTGTCTATTTCTTTGGTTAAGCCTAATAAATTTTCGAGTATGATAAAAAACTAGTCGATTTAAATCTAACCAAGTTGTCTGCCTTACTAGACAAATTTTCCTTCAACTTCATGACAAATACTGCCTTCAAAATTTATTGGAATAAATGATCGCTAATGGTAATTAAATAAACAAGATTTTTTAATTGGTCTTACATTTTGAAGGCACGGTATGGCGTGAACGTCATTAGAATTTTAACAGAATTTTTCAAACATCCACTTTTTTTCTTTTTGCATAGTAAAATATTGAACTAATGCTGTAACTATTTGTAGGCTAAATAAATACTGTAAGCACTCGTATAAAGTGAGAAATGCGGCATAAGGATAACCAGAATTTATTTTCTAATATTCTATACAATTTTCAGTAGGGACAATAAAGCTCGCGACAATTTACAGTTCCAATACAGGCGGCAATAAACTGAGTTTACGTCCCCGGATTAACCTCCCCCGGTTTATGTTTACTGAGCGTACCCGGGTGACCCGGTAACAGTATGCCATAAACCAAAAATTATTATTTTTAATAGTAGTTCTACTGGACCAATACCTAATTACCAGCATAGATGACTTCAAAATTAAAATGACGACAATACCTACAATAGGTATTGAATAACTAGGTATTTCATCACATAAAGACAGCGACATGGACTAACTTGACAGTCGCTATAGGAGTAAATTGGGTCCCTTTGGAATACTGAGTTTATTTATACCTTTAGGAGAGGCATAACATAATGACGTTTTCTAAATCCGTTTTTTGTAATAGAGTAATTCTATCTTACAAAATTAGTCGTCAGATATTAGACTTGTTTCTATTCTACGTAGCATAGTCAAGTTGCGGTATACATTGCTACAAAATACAGCTTGCAAACTAGTCTACTAACTAGTAATCTAGAAACATACCTACCTATAACTTTTACAGGGGTTTTTTGCAATAAGGAAACATGAAAGTAATTTTGAAAGTTAATTTCCTAAACGCATAAAATACAGAGTAAAAAAGTTATACGAAAGCTCCGTTCGACTACGAAGAAACGCTACGACGAAGTTGCCGGCATAAGTCGACTACGTAATTATTAAACTTAAATAACATAATGTTAAACGACTTAAAAAGATTCAGAACAAAATTATCAACATGAAAGAATGAAGTAATAGACATTAAAAAAAATAGTATCAATAAACATTAAAAAAATAGATCGATAATTAGATACTTAAGAGATTGTTTTAATTAACTTTAAAGTAACTAATTTACAATAACACTAAGAATAAGCACAATTTTAAAGTTAAACACTGAAGCTTAAGTCTGAAAAATTGGAGAAAGTGTCTAACAGAATTTTAAACTCAAACGATAAATAATCAGACGAAACCGCAGGCGGTACAAAAACCTTCGCTATCGTTTTCAAAACGTTGTTATGAAAGCTTCAGCAAAAGTATCAGTCAAAGGCCTAAGCGAGGCTCAAAGAAGTCATTAACCCTCCGTTGCTGATCCAGCAGGACTGATTAGAGGGTTAATAGCAGCCTCTTTCTCACCGCAGCAAATTGTAGAATGAGCCGCTCTGATGCATCCTTGCACAGTGAAGTACAAAAATGGTACAGTCTAACAACTCAACAGTTCTGTATTTCACTTTGTGTCCAATTTTATGAAGTGTGTAGGCAAAGAACAACCTTGAAGTTACTGCACCTTAGATATATTTTGTAATGTAAATAATGATATTGTACTATTTATTTAAAAAGATGTGCGGGGAGTTTCTTTCCCCTTTCTTCTCATTCATAATTAAAGCACCTTTACGAAATGGGGGTAGATTAAGAAAAAAGGTTTGACGTGTATAAGTGTATCGTTGATAGTTTGATACCTACATGAATGAATGATTTTGATTATTTTTTTAATTTTGAGTGTCAGTGCCTAGTTTTAGCTAAAATTATGACTAAATAGGAAGTATTGTATAATGTCTAATACATGATTACTACGTGAAATGTTCTAAAACAATCAGTATCTTTAATTGTATACAGAAAATAAGTGCACGGAGCTAAATGTCATGCATAAATACTTTAGATCTATAGAATAGATCTCTATTTTGTGAAAAAGTCGTCAGACGGATCAACACTATAAAGTCGGTTGGCACTGTAAACCAGGTAGGTATACTGAACGGGTCTATGATCTATTGTTTCAATTAATGAGTTATGATCGAATTTTAGCCACATAACGGGTGCGTGCTCCAGTATGAAATATTAGGGAAGCTACAGAGCTGATCCCATTATTAAGCGATGGAGTGACTCAACCATCCTTTAGCATTTTCCAGTGTAGCAGCACTATTGTAGTGTACTATTGCTGGCATTTTTGTTCACTTCGTCAACAATAGTTTTAATCACTTTAGGGAAAGATTATTTGTCGTGTTTCCCTCCATGTATTGAATGCGCTTCAAGATATATTCCTTTCTTTAAACAAATAAAAAGCGGAGAATATCGTGACTACATTTTTTCTACTTTAGGTTTCGCTATTCTTGGCGCTGATCGCATCAATTTGTCGTAAAATTTCCATGAAACTAATATAGGAGTTGGCACGGAAAACTGAGATAGGACGAGTTGAATACAAAAAAGGTACATTTGACTTGTGACCAGTCGATACAGAGTCACAATGCGGGATTTGGACGGAACTACGAGTACATCATGAAAACTTGTCTGAAAATCGGTATTATTTCTGAACAAGGTTTTTAAATAAAGCTTCTTACTGGATTGCGCCAAAAGTGTCAAAACAGGTAGACAAAGAAAGAAAGAACACACAGGTATTTATTACATCATACAAATTAAGTCAGCCGGCTAACTCTACGAGTTACGTTTCATAGTTACAAATGTTATCTTGTAGCGAAGTAGGTTATGTTAAGTACATAGTTTTATACGATTTTTAAACAGTCTTTCATCTTTATCGAAAAATCTTTTACTTACAGCGGTTTCGTTTTCTTGCGTCGTTAAATAGTTAACTACTTAACTCTTCCCGTAGCGCGCTTTGCTTGTCCACTCAGCTCTAATGGAAAATGGAAACGCTACGTGTGTGAGGCACCTTAATTTTAATGTTATTATATTAAGGCAGCATCGCGTGTCGGTCGGCTGGGGACGGTGACGTCACGCCGTGCGTCGCGTCGACCACCCCTGTCTGGCTGTCAGCATACAGTACAGGTATTTATTATCTACGATACCAAAATGCAATCATATCGAATACAAAATATAAGAGAAGGAAAATTATGTTATAATGTAGGTGTAGCTTCTTATAAATTGTCTTCCCTAAGTTTTTTGAAATGTTGTCCCTTGATAGGTTGTCACCTAAATAATCGTTACTGTTATTTTTTTTTGCGGTTACTTGTTAAGGTTCCGTAGAAACAAAACCCCTATAAATTCGCCATGTCTGTCCGTTCGTCCGTCCGTAACTTAGAGACTCTTAAAAGACTGTAATTAGTAAGGTACTATGTTAGTTTGTTACAACTTATACATAATAAACTTTCTCGTGCTTCTATCAATATAAACCGTATTCTAGATATTGAGTAAAATAAAAAAATACTGTATTATACATTAAGAATGGCGAAGAAGTAGGATATTCGAGTCCTGTTATTATACGGCTAATGAGTTGCGACCACGCAGACCATCCCAAAGAATAATAAATCATTTCTTTCACAAACCGATTTATAATAGAATATGGAAGTGGATTGAAGATCTTGAGACGGAATATAATTTTTGTGGAATAATATTTTCATTGAAGGAGATATTCAACATTCTTTGAATCTAACAATACCCAATATTGGTATAGGATTATGGAGAATAACAGGGTTGTCCACTGGCTACTTTATTATTTTAAAGTTTCGTAGTAGACATGCGCAATAAAAAAAAATCTTAACGTATGATGATTTACGTTGTTTATGTTATAAACATAATGAATAGAATGCTTTAATTTTTTTTGTAATTTGCCGTTTGCTGGACTTTGTAGATTTTGGCTCTCTTTTGGGTAGACGTTATTGTCACTATAAGCAAAAGGTGTTTTGAATTGTAATTAGTCTACAAGAGTCATGAAAAATGTTTTAAGTCAGGGGTTAAATTATTCAATTAAAATTAATTCGACAACCCTAATTTGTATACAGAGCGACGTTCTCCTTCATTACCAGCGACGGGATGGCCATTTACAAAATAACGTCGGATTATATTTCCTAAAGTGCCCGCTCTCGACGTTGTCGTGTCGTCTTGGTATTTTTACGGAGAGCCTGTCGTTTTACAATTTGTACCTACCTATTGTACAAGTACCTTTAGATGTATTCCCTAAGAACGTTTTGAATCAAATCAAATTTATTTTTATGACATCGCAGTTTTATTACCTGTCTGCAAGCAGGGAATAGTCAGTCTGGGATAGACCTATGCTGCCTAAGTTCACATTGAAGGATTATACTTAGGTACTTGTATACGAGTAAGTACCTAAGCTTTAGATATGAAGATAAAATGATTTGTCAGTGTTTTTTTTTAATTAATGACCTCAAAAAAGTAAAGCTACCTACACAATTATAATCAAAGCTAAGATTTCGAAAGCAAAGAACGTTACCGTTAGTTAATTTCACACTCTGTGATTATGTTATCCAGGGAAATCTTAAAGTTTTAAGCAAGGGCGAAAATTTTCATGCGAATTTTGTAACCCAAATATTTACTTGTATCTGTGTTATAAACATAAAAACATTTACGTTTTGTGACGAGGGCAGAGTTCCCAAATGATTAATTATAGTTCATTCAACCTTTTCCTTTTATACATTAGGCGTATAGCGAAGATCGGCAATCATTAGCGTTTTAGGGTGTATTTTCAGTTAAAGATCGTCTTTTTGAAGGAAAGGAAAGTCGGTTATTGTTAATAAGAAAGTATAGTTGTAGGCTGCGATAACTTATAAGTACGATTCCCTAAAATACATTGTCGATATTTTTTTATGTTCACAACATTACACACAACATTACTTTGTGGTATTAATTAGTATGAAGCAAATTCCAACATTAGATAACATTTGTCGCATAGCAGTCAATTTTACATTCCGTAACCATTTGTCGATTGTTGCGCTTTACGGAATCGCATCTTAAATCTCAATCAAACCGTTTTCTTTGAAGTTTGACACGACTCCTTGGTTGAGTGGTTAATTCTCGGAGTAATTAAAACACTGGACTCCGCATAATTATTGTTAAATAGAAAATGATGATTACAGATATCGTGATGTACTTATATTATTAGGTACTTTATCTATCTCTATTATTTAAACAAACTCGTAGATAACTTGTCTGAAATTCCCAAATCCTTTCAATACCCAAGAACAAGTTAACAAGTTGATTAAACCGATGTTAATTAGCCCAGTTAGTTAGCGAACGTTAAAATATTCGCCGTTAATTGCTTTCATTGTTAGTTTTCATTGTTTATTTACGTTTCTATCAAACTGAATCGAACTTTCGCCGCTTTGTTTCGCATGTTTTTGTGCAAATATTTTTGCTCGTTAAACAATTGTTCCCATACTGAGTTGTTTCAATTAGTTTACAAATATGACGACAAGACCTACATGATAATAGGAATATTGTTTTACATACTAAGGTAAAAATGTAATTAAACGACTACATAAGGCTTTCGTTTACGGACTTTGGTTTTGAGACAAAAATCAGACCTATCTTACTATCTATGTGTTTTAAAAATTCTTTCATTATAAAAATCTGCATCTTCACTGAGCAACATAGGTTATATTAAATTTAAAAAAATAGGCATCCCTAATTAAAAATCGATAATGTAACTCAAGGTGTGAAAAAAATTGTCATACATACAAATGAAACTTAGCATGTTTGTAGGTACCTTATAATTATGAAGGGCCGTAATCGTTTTTGATCACGCGGTATAGCAGGCAAAAGGTCCACCGAAGCGAAGCGAGGGCGTTTCTTCTACGTTTTTATTCTACGTTTTTACCTAGTAGGTATATCAATAGTCGCAATAAATTTAATCTACGACTTAGATATATTGGTCAAATTGCGTGATTGCCTATAATACAAAAAGCAATAGCAAAAGCATCTACTGCAGCCTTAAATAACTCCGGGCAAAGTGGGGGAGATAGCAGTCTTGAGCAATTTATGAAAATAATGGCCACAGTAACTGGAGGGTGCAGCGACTTAGAATTTTAATCAGGAAATTGTTCGACGTCACGGTTTAAGTTATTCGTTTTCTGGATTAAGTGAGCTACGTAGTAAAGTGGCTTAATTTTATAGAGCTGTATGTATCAGAGGCCCGCAGGATCTTGGGCAACAAAATATAATATTTTTAATAAAATATATTCAAAGTTAAAACTTATGGCTGGACAGCTACTTAATTCCATATTTAAAAACTTGAAAAAAAGCAAGTTCCATTTTACATCAGTTGGGCGCCATTTTGTAACAGCCTCTTGCCATGCACCCTAAATCACGGACCTCTAAAGAAACGACTTAACATTTCGCCACCACATCGCGGCTCCGTTCAACTTTATAAGGTCCTTTGCTTTCTAAAAAAACTCAACTTCAGTCAGTACGAGCTCATCAGCAAAACAAGTTTGCACACAGCAATATGAAAAGGTGGTGGACGAGCCCGCCACTTGACACTCCTCTTTCAGAAAAGTGCTGAAACGTCATATGTGTGGCACAGGCGAATTGAACCTTAGTGCAAAGTGGCACGGTTTGTTTTGACTAGGAGTATTATTGATAGGGGATCGTCGGTTTACATTACTGACTTGTTGTACAGCGAGAGATGAGAAGAGAGATTCTATCGCTAGAATAAAAATAGGTACTTATCGTATACAAATTAGATACACAACTCCCGGTTCACGGGGCCCTTGCCCTGACCTAATAGAGGCCTCTGAATTTCTGGCCAAAGTTGCTTTTAAATCTACCGAAAGTGATCGCAAAAATTTTAATGTGGAGTAAAAAACAACAAAGTTTTTGGGTTATAACCGATTCAGGGAGATTATGAGCTACAGGTTACTCACTACTTTCCAACAGTGCGTCAAATTCGTATGTGCCTAGGGACTGTAAAGAGCCTTAAGACGACTCTATATGTACAATATAATAGCCATACTTAAAGCACTACCAATGCATAGTTCGCTAAAAAAAGACGATAGAAGAAAGAAGTAAAGTCTTGGCTGATACTACTATAAAAATATTAACTCGTCATAGCGTTCATCGTTTTTGGTACAACAATTTGAATGCGCCTCCCCTAGTCCCATTGTACGAGGGAACGAACCGGAGGGTTGACGAAACCCAGGATATGACGCAGTAGTTGTTTTGCTTGCGATTGTGCATACTACTTGATGAGAACATCTGTTGTATGGATTCATGTTTGCGAGGGAATGTACCTGAGCTTAGTATTGGGTAGCAGATTGATTTATAATAGTTTCCCGACTGTGGCAGGTTTTTGACCCAAGAAAAAGAAAAACGGGTAGAGTAGGATACGTTGTCATGGATAAAAATCCCGAGATTTTCCTAGCAGTTACAAGGTAAAAGAAAACATGTGATTTAATTTTAACGGTTACGTAATTGCCACCACGACCATCGAAATGTTATTTACCAAACAATCTCACTGAATTTAAAACACCTTATTACAGAGACTCACCGAGCTTTAAGTTGTTTAGTACTACTAGGTATTTTACAGATTCTAATCGAACAGTTTTGCAGTGGTGAAAAATAACAGTAGTTTATGAAACTCGATACTCACACAGTACCTATTAGCTACTTGCCTATGGAAAATCAATTTTTTTTATTTAATAAAAGGACTTTGTCGCATAGCGACCACATCGTCCCGTATAAGCCAGAACTTTATTACAATCAAAATTTTCTTCTTATATTTTTTTTTATATACAGTACCTAAGGTTCGCTTTTCATGTATCAGTTCAGTACGAAGTATCCAAACTTTATGTACGTGCCAAAATTCACGGACCTGTTTCTGAAGTTACAAGAACAAACGCGCAGCCCCTTCAATCGAATAAAACTCAATTTGTTCCGTCTTTTATTCGCCAAATTGAGTTCGCGCCGAATATTGTTTAGGTTGCCAATGAAAGCTCTACGTAAACGGCGAATTCTTAACCGAGTAACTTTTAAGGTGCCCGTCTTAGCAAAGGCGATTAATAAAGGAATTCTGATTACATCCTTGCTCTATTTCTTCATAAGAATTCGAGACTTCGAGTACAAACGCTTCTGGCAGCTGGCATCTGCTAAATACTAATATGTACCTCTTAGTAGATTTTTTTTTATTAAACACAAGCATAATACTTTAATGTGTTGCTTTATAGAACTTTAAACTTAAAACCATATTTTATTTAGTAACATTTGGACTATATTGTAAGGTCTAAATATGTTTAGCTACTTAAAAATTTGATTGACTAGAGAAGTTGCAAGCGTTATTAATTTTATAGAAATTAATGTTTTTGCTTGCGTCTTTGCCTACGACAGTTGGTCTTTACTTTTTTTTTAAAGTAAGCTTTCGTGACAGAATATTCTAGAAAAGTTACCGTTCCTCGTAGAAGTACAGTGATATTATCTTATGTATAATTTATCAGCTCCTCTCTCCCAGTGGCGCCGTAAAGCCAGTCCAACAAAGTTAGCGTCTTAAAATTTGCTTCAAGAAGTTGAGATTTTCAGCTTCGTTTCAGTTCGTAATAAAGTTTCGTGGCAGGTTATTTGGCGATGGCTTCTAACAGCTTTAAGAAGTTACTTAACCTTGTTACAAACCCATAACTCTATGAAAAACATACCTAAACGTAACTAAATAAAAAAATTAAATTCCCTTATTTTATAAAATATTTACTAACCTGGTCCGATTTTACAGTTGCATTCGATATTTTGTGCATCATACAACGATTTATTATTATTTATTTATTTTTCTTTGTTCGGAAAACATATAGTGGTTTTATAACTATTATAATCGCTAATTAAGATAACATTACACTATTAAAATATTTCCGCATATTTTTAACAAAGATTGTTTACTTCAAAACAATCAAATACGAGAGAAGAAAACAATAATTATTATTATAACAATATTACTGTCTCTGTCTTACACATGCTATTATGGCTTCCACTCACCTGTCACTGGATACAAGGATGAGCTGTGTGTTGGCAAACTTGGCCCTGCGCTTGCGCACAGCTGATAACGCCGAGCAGAGGCTCGGTGCGAACGAGCGACATGGTGGGCACTGCGAACAAGTGGGAATATTATTACCAATTTTTTTGTTTTAAAGTAACTATAAGATTCAAATAAGGCAAATAAATTTAAAAAAAACTCGAATAATCCAATATAAAACCTTAAATAGTAAAAAGATTGTAAAAAAGTTAAAAAAAAACATTTCAATGGTAATCTTTACACTGTATAAATAAATAATAAATCAAAAGCCCTATAGTCAGTTGCAGTCAAGTGCATCCAACGTAATTACAAAGCACTTAACAGCGAGTGCGTTCCAATTCATCCGGCTCGAAGGACCAGCAAATTAATACTCCATAAATAATTAATGTGTTTGATTGATTCGTTTTACGGAAAAAAACTGAAAGGAGACAGTATTTATTACTTCGGTCCGGGTAGTTCAATTAGTGCAACCTGTTCGTATGAAGCAATACATTTTAATAAACATGTTTCCTAGTAAAGCTATTTTTTTAACTTTCTTTCGATGCCTAAGTTATCTGTTATTAATAACTTATCCATTCGTTACTTGGATTGACCATTAAAAATATAACGGAACTCCAAATACCATTTTACAATTCAGTAATTCGATTACGAAATACTAAGCTTTAAATTGCCATTTTTTTTAATTTGATTCAAATTTAAGATACACTTCAGTAACTGCTTGATCATTAAATATTCTAGGAAATAAGAAATCACTTGAAATTCACCGACTAAGAAACTTAGATTTAATTACCCAATGTGCAGCGAAGTAGAAGACTCTTATAGCAGTAGGCGGCAACTCTTCATACAGCTTGGTATCTTCTCCCTGGAGCTGAACTCCTCGGAGTACTTCATGTAGTGGCGGGGCAGGCCACGGGAACCGGGTTCCTTCAGGATCGTTCAGCAGAGCATCCCTGACTGCTCTTCCACGTATCACTAATGTTGGGACTCCTACTGCTATACTGTACTTCTGAGTGAGTCGGCGCTGGAACAAAGACGATAATTCGTTAAAAAAAATAAAAGATTACGAGGAAAGCAGCCTTTCCTTAAAATATTCTTGATAAAAGAGTAGTCGAAACTCCCGATGATAAGTTTTTGCAGACGCCAATAGATATTAGTTACAAGAAAGAGATAACGATTAGTTTTCGATAAAACAGCGGGAATTATGTAGAGTACTTAATGCCGAATCATTGATTGTATTTATGGCCCAAGATTTAAGAATACGAGTAACACTTGCCTAGACTTGAAAAAAACTTCATTAGTTTAAATACGCTTCTCTATTAACTAATAGAGACAATATTATGAATGAATGGTTAGTTATTTCGAATTTGAAGTTATAATTTAGTATATTTAAGTTAAATTCAACGTTTATCATTCTTGTTTACTGTACCAATGTCGTTTACTAAGCCTGCTGTATATCAGCATTACAATCACGTTTGTGAGTAGGGTTGTCACTTAATTGTATAAATTAGGCCGTTGAATTTATTTCCATGACCATTTATGATGTTTAAAAATTGCCACCAAACTCACAAACTCGTGGTAAAAGGTAGTCCTTATTCTCTATCAAGTTTGAAACACATTTCATAGTTTAAGCAAAAAAAAGTACGTAATGCAAAGACATAAAAGGGCGGTTGTGAATGAAAAGCGGAAGAGATTCGTAAGTTTTAATTTTTCATTTAAAATGGCATAATCTTCTTTAACTCGGTTCTCAGAATTTTTTTGAAGTCAAATTGCGACTTAAGAGAGGCGGAAATGTCGTAGGAGCAAAGAATTTCTTGCCTTACTGAAATTTTACTAACTACAATTGCCACTACGCTTTAAGGTAGTTACTCGCTCTGAGAGGTAACAAGCTCTTAATTTTTGCTTAAGTTTCTTACACTTCTTTTATAATTGAAAGACTTAGCTGAGATTTAGTTCTTACAATGCTCTTGGGATCTCTTATGACTTTGTTCTCATTTATTAAGAAGTGTAATTTCGTGATTAATGTCGGGACTTTTTTTTGGGAAATTAGTACGAAGTTATTCGGTATGATTCTAGACAATTGGTGGTCGTAATAGGGCCTACCTTTTTCAAATACTTTTTTTTATTAAAGTATAATAAGTAATTTAGAAGCAACCCTATTTATATTTGTTTCAGAGCATACTAAACACATTGTGACAGGTGTGTGGGGTTTCCGGTATGCTGGTACCGGTAACCGGATAGGAATCAAAGATTTAACAGTAACCGCAAGTAAATCTCGAAGCCGAAAACAAATAAAGCATTACTGTCTACAGATTAAGTTATGTTCGCTGCATACAGATAATTTAAAACCGACAGATCCAAATATATCGCGGGCACTGATTCAATACCCTAGCCGTGCAGCGAAGCATCGTGCGCGCTTCCGGCGCTTGACAGTTTGAGTATGATATAGTCAGGAAACATGGGACACGAAGCAACCTTTTATTTGCTTCATCTTTCATCACACCTATCGAGAAGGACTGGATTGCATCCATCCTGGATTCCATATTCCAAACATCCACCATGTAGAGTCAAAATTTTGATTGAGATTTTTTTTTTATCACAAGACAAAATGATAACGAAGATGGTATCTATTTAAAATTTAAATAAAAAAAACACATTGAATAATCTCAGAGCTTTTCTGGTACTGTTAATTGAAGGGGTATTAAACTATTAAATTTTTTTAAATATTTTTCCACTTTTACCTACAGGATATTTATTTTAAACTTAGAAGTTACATAATTACGATATATCCTGGTTCAAACAAACCCATGGCTACACTTACTGCAGCCGAGAGAGCACAGACGTCATTTATAAACTGTTATTATTAACAAACAACACCACATGTTTTTTTAGCAATTAGTTGTCGGTGGTTTAAAGTAAACAATATTGTCTGTGAAGTTAAAAAGTAATTTGTAGCTTAACTGGCTATTTTTATTAATTATAAAGATGAAGAGTAAAATGCGCGTAAACAAGAAACATTGAAGTAATAATCCACTTTAATTATAAGCATTTGAGCATACTACACAACGCCTTGGATTCAAAAATCCTAATGATACAGGAGTCATCAAAATGGTTGGATTTTCACTTATTGCAGTGAGTACTGTCCTTCGCATTTAGCAACAGTTTTTTTGTAGGAACACATTAATTAGACGTTCGACTATCACGGGGACTGCAGATTTTCGAATTTTTTAGTGTCAAAAAGCTCTCCTATGTGACGTTTCATAGAATAGGATATAAAGGAAAGAAAGAAGAGTTGTTCACATACAATGTACTACATAGTCAAACAATGCGTTTGTACCTACTATCTGAAGTAATCAGCTAAAAGCCATATTGATGTCAGCTTGAGTTTCCAAATGGTGACCCCGATGCATTTCGGAGCGGAGCGGGGTTGCAATCATGATTTTCTTTTTTGTTTTCGCAAAAACATTTCTGTGTTGAGATTCACAAAAAATTGTTGTGTATATCGTGACGTTTACGTAAGCTATATAGGTAATTGTATTTATTCTCGTGTAAGTGATACTTGTATCTTAATAAGAATAAAGATCTTTAAACCGCTTTAGAGGATTACCAACAGAATATTCTTGGCATTCAAAATAAGTAATATAGCTGCAAGGAAATTTCTTTTGAGAACAATAAAGTCTTTAACCAGAAATTAGCTTATCTGGATTTTTTTTTTTTAATTTCAATAGCAGATACAGTAAGAGAGGAAGTCAATCATTAAAACACCCATATAATTGGCTTTAAAGTGTAGTAACTAAACAGTTGCATCTGCTTGTAAAACTGTACGACAATGAGGCTTAACATAAACGTCCCGCAACAATTCGAAAATAGCATAAATCTCAAGGAAATAGGTCTAGTTCTCGGCTGCATTAAGCGGACTTCAAATCAAGCCGCTCGTTCGTAACGAAGGCATGTGACGTGTGAATTACATTCGCTACAGAACGCTAGGACGAAAGCGCCGGAGCTCACCGAGGCCACGAGGGCTCTTCAGAAAACGACGACCCGTCTTGTACTGTACAAATACAGTACAGATATAGTTATAGTTAATACATCTGTTCCTTAAGTTTATTTTGCTGGTCATTAAATTGTCGTTTCGTAATATCATTTGCTTGTAACATGATTGATGATTGAGATGTTCGCTAATGATAGGTTTGCTTTAAAATCGGGCCTTGTGTTACACTCGCGTTTCTCTGATTTTCTATTTAATATGATTCTGTAAGTTGACTTTACAAGTCTGATACCAAATTTAAAAGAAACATCACTTTACATATAACATCTTTTATTGGTATGACAAGCAATTTCGTCTGCTGCGGCCTAAAAACTATTTCATGACTTTTTTGGGCAATTCATAATGAAGGACCTGTGAGGCAATAAATGTTAAGCGTATGCCAACGCTAAAGAAACGGCGATCTGTGGTTATAAACTGGCTGGCATTTTGGCTATTTCTGATAAAAAATACCGTCAAATTGAAACGCAAGTTTCACGAATTCCCCCTAAAGGATGGGCCATTGTTACAACCGTGTTCAGGATAAAGATCTTGGATCACGGCCGTTCCGCTTGGCTGACCACCCTCCATCCCCGCCGTCCCTAACCCTATCTAACTTGACTTTAGTTATTTATTGCAAGTCGATTCCCGATGGTTGATCTTGCGTTCTTTACCTTTGGTGTTCTAAGGAGGAAAGACGTAAATCAAGATAGATATACATAAACTTTAACTATTTCTAACTATATTTTGTTAGAAAATTGCGCGTGAAGTAAGAGTAGGTAGATAATTTTGAACAAGTCGTTTCTAATGATACCCCACTTATCAAATTATGACCAGTAGTTTAGGAGTTACAAGGGAACAGATGAACATACATACATAACGACATACATACAAACATACCGGTCAAAATCATAACCCTCCTTTTGGCTTAGGCGTAGTCGGGTAAAAAGATACTTGGTGTCTCTGGAGAGACTTGGGGTCATAAGAATACCGGAGTTTGGGCCAAGATAATGGACTTGTTCCTTTAAAAGGGATCATTGTCATGCTGCCTAAGAAGCACAGTATTTTAAGCCAACACAAAGCCAAATTTTTCGCATTCGCGCTATCTACCAGAACCAGAGAAACCAAAACCTACGTTATAACTTATTTAACTGTAAAATTTTTACTGGCATAACTGTTTTTTTTCTTCGTCTCTACTTCCGTCGATGATCAGAATATTTTATAAAAACATATTGAAATGAAGGGTCAAAAAATATGAAGGACGTGGATTGTTATCTTTCATTAAAGATTATGGAGATCGTCTCAAAGTGATATTGATTAAACTTTCCCGATACCTTAGAAGTCTTTATTATCCTCCCAGGAGAGTGTTGTTCACTTTCATTTATCTTAAGTGAAGTGTCCATAATAATGTAGCTGTCTGTAACAACGCACCGTTATTCATGTCGAAGAGTTTCGTAGCATAGAGTTCAATATTGAGCAATTTTTCTAAGGAAGGTAAAAATTGATCATACTTAAGATGGAAGTGGGACTTGTCCTAGAGCAAACTATAAAGTTATTTATGCTCATTTATCACAGTTTATCCTTGTTATACTTACGGAAGTAGAATATAGTAGAGATTGGAGTAGAGAGAGTGAAAGGAGTCCTTAAAGTCCTTCCATCCAACCATGAAACCCCGAAATACGCTGAATGCTTTTAACTCGACATACACTTATCTGATGCAATTAAAACTTTTGGATTTCAGTTATTTTATTTCTCAAGCATTTTCCCATCTATGAAATCTCAACGCATATTCAAAATAATCAAAAACATTGATGAAATAATAAAACGATTGCCTTCACGTACATGTCCTAAATGAGGCTCATCTGTCCCTAGGCGCAAGAGCTGGTGTACTCAAAATGTAATAACAGAAACGTCATTTTCTCCCCTCCTCGCATATTAGGTTTGTAGAGAGTGTAAAGACAATCGCTCTCGTTGATACCCTTCAAAATATGCGCGTTAAATAGCGCTTGAAATTGAGGATGGAAAGTTAGCGTAACTAATTACATCCTTTTCGTGTTGTTAGGACCACAGTTAGTGTTTCTTTAGCTCAGAGTTTCATAATGCTCTGGTAATTAATCGAATTCAAAAAATTGTAACGTGTCAAAACGAATTAATTCCTCTGCAGAAATCGCCAAACCGTCACTCAAGTAGCTGACTATTAGAAGCTTATTTGAATAACGTAATATGATTTATCAAAGAAAGTATGTTTCGTCCTCTATAATAAGGTCTTGTACAGGTTCATTTATATTTCTAAAACTGTAACAAAAGTAAGCCACAAAACGTATATACAGTTCTTCTATAACCTGGCGTTATGAGCACACTATCCTGGGCGTGTTGGTATTGGACCGAAATTCCTGTAATAAGAAATTCAAACCGCATCTATTCTCGGTAAATTTCCCAGAGGATCGAGATGATACGGCGATTAGGGAATCATTCAATTTCTGAGTGGTCGATTCGCACGAAATAAATTGGAACGAAATGGGCCAATACTTTTAAAAGAAATGTTTCTATCCAATAAAGGGTCCTTCTTTGGGCAGCTTATTTTCTTGTAAATTTCGTCATTTTTCCTGACTAGTTTCCGCTCATTTCAAGACCTTTCGTCAGCCAGGAGACCTTTTCCCTCAAAATCTGTACCACAAACAAAGGCCCTTAATTATCCTCTGACATGGCTGCAAATTAAATTGTATGTATTTAAATTAAATCGTATATATGCAATAATATAACAGTCGTAACGCATGAATACAAACGAGCATCGATAAGCCGAGATTACAGCACGGCCCGGCTTATCAAACCTGCCACTCGGCCGGTTGCTGAATGGTGGAAATAAAATGTTTGTCACGCCTACGGCTGCAGCGAACAATTTTGATAGTACCCTCTATTATTTTCCTTAACGCGCATTTTATATTTGCCTACCAGTCAGACCCGTTTACCTTTCTTTCTCTTTTAACTGTATAAAGTTTTTTATACTGTATAAAGTTTTAAAACCTGTGCCACACGAGTCACTAAACTGCTTTAAACATTCGGTCTATTGTAAGTCCTGAAAACGTCATATTTCTCGGTCCCCGGTGAGCCGAGACTGCAAAAGCCATAACGTGGCTAATTCAGCCGCAAGCTCCTTGCACCGTAACAATAACAATGTTCAGAGCAATCGGCTAAAAGCCGTCCCAATGTCGCATAGACTAGACTTTAGTTATAACGAGAACTTCGCAGACACCAGCTTTTAGGTATGTACCTGGTAGTTCGTAAGTTCATTTTGAAATGCGTTTCGTTTAATGTTTTCTCTTTCCTCTGGTCCGACGTTGACTGAAGTACTTTACTCTGTCTGTCTCCTTTGTTGTTTGTTTGCATTGGAATTTGAAGAATTTAATCCGTTTTGTTAACTTACAGAATTCGAAATAATCTGAGTATTAAAAGTAGTATTCAATCCAACATCTTTATCACGAAATTTTGAAGTAATATACATTTGAAGATCTCGTTATTAGGAAAGATGGGCGGGCTATTTATGTGTGATCTTACCAATTGTAAGTAAGAACAATTCGTTTACATGTTTTCTTACGTGAGTGAATATTGCAAAGTGTACCGTATTTTCTATCTCCCATCTATTTATATGGCTTCCCATCCAATAATCTCCCTTCTAACCCAGGTCAGTTAAAGAATAACCTCATAATTACAAGTTACAAGGGTACAAATTGCTTCCTTATCTATTCACCGCACCAGGGTATCATAGACCACGGTATCTAAAGCAATTAGCGGCGTGCAGGTTGCGATGCGATACAATGGAGTTACGTTGGCATAATTACTGCTCAACATGGGGTTACTGCGGGCATCGAGATTAATAAAACCATACATAGCATAGACTATAAACAGTAAACACAGATGAATAGAGAAAGCAACTTTTAAAAATATAACTTTAACTTACGAACCAAAGGTACCAAAAGATATAATTTTAAAAATTAAACTAGAAAGCGACTTCAAAATATTTTTAGTAAAAAACGTTGACATGGCCGCGAGCGAAAACAGTTTTAAATATTACGTAGTTTCGAACAGAAACATGGCACAAAAGTTGGAAAAATATTTAAGATTCCAGCGCTAAAAAAACTACGCTGCTGCCAATGAAAAATGTAAAATAATATCGCTAAGTACGCCAAGGAAAATGAGCGTGGAGTTGCTAAAAAATTAAAATGGGAACCCTACTGGCGATGAAATACATTCTGACGCTTTCATTACGAAGAAAGAAATGCCTACATTAGTTATAGTATGCGAAATCATATTTGCCGACGCTATTAGATGAGTGCTTCACCTATGTGCAACAACCATATGTAATAGGGTTGCCAGGTTCAATTTAAACTTGCAATTCAAATGGCAAAATTTTCATGTGTATACTAGAGAAAGTTGTATGTGAAGAACAAAAAATATGGATCCAATATTGGCAAGAAAGCTTACAAGACCTTTCGCACAACCTTATTACTTGCAGGTCACAATATAACGATGTAATATTGGATTAAGAATACTGATTCTGTAATATATTGCGATGGAATAATGCCAGCAAATATTTCCTTTTGATATTTAATTTGTCGCAAATCCCTGCTCGTATAACGAAGTAGTGTAGGTAATCATGCCACCAAGAAATCGTGAGTATAAAATACGTTTAAAAAAAGGTAGCTTGAGTCCGGCTGTACAATTTTAAACAAACATACATAACTATGCAATAAAAGAGAAGAGCTCATTCTTTGAAAACAAAAGATGTCTACGAAAGCTCAACTTTGCTAGTGGACATGCCGCTAGCGTTCCTAGCTGTTACAAAACGGAGTCACTTAGAAACAATTCTAAGACACAAACAATTCTAGAAACAAACTGAAAATGTATTGTAGGTAATGCTGACCAGTTACAACCACAGAGCAAGGAATGTATCTGTGTACAGTTACAACAGTGTATGTGTGTGTGTGCGTTAGTGAGTGTGTGTGTAAAAACTAGAGCCTTTGACGTTGCTATCCTATATAGTATCAATAACAATAAATTCGTAAGTCAAAACAAGCTTGGGGATGCCCCGAAGCTGTTTGTGAAACTAGCAACTCGTCCTTTCAAACCATAGAACCATATTGTATAGAAGAGGAAATATAAAATAGTCAATAGAAATCGACGTTGCTCTTGAAGTAGAAGGTGAAATCTATAGGTGGTGGTTTATTGTTAACGTATACTTTTAAAAGGTTGAAAGGTCATTGGGCATCTTAGTATGGAAACAATACCCAGGGCGGACACGAACGAAACCTAGTAGAATATATTGATATATGGCTCCTATTTACTATAAATTAGTCCCATTCATGTGAACCATGGGAATCTCGAGAAATTCAAGTGTTTGTGTGTACATAATATGTACACAATATTGCACGATTACTCCGGCATTTGTAGACGGATTTTAATGATTCTTTTTGTGTTAGAAAGGATATATTCCAAAAGTGATCCCATGATAATACCTCAAGATTCTGATGATGGCATCTTAGGGTAATCGAGAGGAACTTCCAAAAATTGTAGGGGCGACTAGCGTGTTTATTAATTTTTCCATTAAGTATTTTATAGTACTACAATAACGTAAAGGTTTGGAGTCGACCGGATGATGCAGCTGAAAGAAAGTCAAGGGAACTCCTCAACTATTTACACATGAAAGCTTTAATGATGCCCATGTATTTGTCATAATCAACTTATATAAATGGGGATTAGAAAGAAGGTCTGAAATAGATTTTGAAAATAATAAATTAACGATGACGACTACAATTGTATTCAGATGGGCATTAGTATCTTAGACCTGTTAGTTAGAAAGACGTGTTTTTATTGAACCGTAACTTTCGAGATTAGATCCCTGCTATTGAAAAACGTGGATATAATCATGCCTGCGAACTTAGCAGAGCATCTTTCAGCAGATGACAAATAAATCAGTTTTAGTGACAGATGAGTTCTAAAGTTTTTGATACTTTGGGGAACAGTTCTGGCTTTTAAAACCCAAAAAATAAAAAGTGTTCATAATGATCTTCTAAGTTCACACATGGCAGCAGAGCAATCAGCAGCAAATCAAAAAATAATGTTAGTTCGTATAAACGTTTCTCATCGACAACGCATGCATCATTTTCAAATAATATCAGTTCCTAGTGCACACAGCATAGGTCTACGGTTCCTGATACTTTACAGAAATAGTTCAGGCCTATTAACTCTAAAAAAGTCCATTTTAGTATTCATGATTAACTAGCTTCTGCAACAAAACCTAGAGTAGCAAATCCAAAAAAAATAGAGTTCCCGTCGCGTGCTGGTGAGTTTTACAGTTCCTGATACTTTTCAGAAATAATTAAGGACTATTAACCCTAAAAAAGTGCATTTTAGTATTCATGATTACCTAGCTTCTGCAGCAAAAACTAGAGTAGCAAATCCAAAAAAATAGAGTTCCCGTCGCGTGCTGGTGAGTTTTACAGTTCCTGATACTGTTCAAAAAAAGTTAAGGACTATTAACCCTTAAAAATTACATTTTAGTATTCATGATTAGCTAGCTTCTGCAGCAAAAACTAGAGTAGCAAATCCAAAAAAAAATGAGTTCCCATTGCGTGCTGGTGAGTTTCACGGTTCCTGATACTTTTCAGAAATAATTCAGAAAAATTATCTCTAAAAAGTCAATTTTTGTATTTTTTTTTAAACGATCCTGTACATTTTTCTCCATGGATTTTTAATGAAATATTTATATGCAATGAAAGGTCATATTATTTCCTTTAATTTAAGACTATGGGTGAAAATTATTTAAAATGACCAATTCGACATTTAAATTTGTCCAAGCGTTATATTTAATTAACTATTCATTGAACTAAAGCAATAAATCATTATTATATT
>LGAG01000056.1:99719-112391 GCA_001278395.1 Lerema accius | reverse complement strand
TTTTTGTTACTTTTTTGTTATGCGTTTCATTTTTGTTATGATTTCACTTTTGTTTCAATTTTGTCACAAATGTCGAATTGGTCATTTTAAATAATTTTCACCCCTATTTAGTTAATGTCCGCCACTGTTTGCAAAGCGGGTCAGAAATGCCCAATTACCATACTTGTTTATAGGAAATATGTTGCAGATTTTGTGTAGGTATTTTATAATTTAATGGTGTACCTACTTAGGTAATTAATTATTATTTAACTGAGTGGTTAAATCAGCGTTGAAAGAGCCAATCTATAATACTACGGGACTATTCAAATGTTAATACATAAGTATATAATATATGTATGTACTCGTATTCGTAATATGTATATTAGGTTAAAGATGTGGCAAATAGATTAAAAGATAATACCTGTAGATAAGTTATAGGGCAATACAAATTTATTTCCGTTATTATCCTTTACTTAAACGATGTTATTTTATTACGGAACTGAAAATTAATCTTCCACTTAACTGATTTGGCTCTGACTCTACCTCACACGTTACGTCTCGTCTCTATAATACCCGCTCTATGTTCACAAGAGTCTGTATTTGAGAGCGAAAACAGCAAAATAATCAGCAACAAAAATCGGGCTTTTGATAATTTGAGCTTGACGAACAACAATTCATGTCAACTCTGCGCAGGGCTGCCGCTGTCAAGTTATAATACGAACATTATACAGTGAAGGATTGAAGTGCATAATAGACTATGATAGATATTCTTTTACTGATTTCTGAACGCATCATATCCCCACCTATGGTTCCTATCCAATATCCTAATACCTGGGGGTAGAAGAAAAAATAACGCGTTTCCAGTTCTGCTGTCAACCGCCGAGTAAACAGGTCGAGCTACATTTGTTCCCTTCGAAATAACTCAAAGTTCAGCAAAATTAAGCCAAAAAATCAAAAACCCAGTGTCATCGTGCAGTGCGAGTGATACAAACATTTCAGCAAATCATCATAAATGTGGATATCGAAGAATCGGAGTGCGCGCGCATCACCAACATCTCTGCGCGGAATCGGCGAACCAGGTATTCCTTTTACCCGAATTATTTGTTTTATCCAACAGACTAAATTAATTAATGTAAATAAATAATACTTAATGTCTATTTCGTAATTGTGGAAGTCTGGACTGTATCTAATATGCAATTAATTTCATTATATCAATAACACTATTATTAGGTCCAAAAAACCCAAGTCGACTTAATGAGTACCTAAAACTGCAACAGAATACTTTATAATACATAGGAAATAAAACGGTAACTAAAATATTCAAGTTATTTTTTTGCCTCTAACGAAATTTACCTTTATTACGGTTAACCCTATTCTTGCGGTGGTATGCAGGAAATATGTTCACGGGTAATTTGCCACCCCTGTGGAGGATCGCTCCCAGCGCCAGCCGCGTGCCGTACTACCGATGATGGACGGGTGAATGAGCGGCTGCATTCTAAAATAAGCCGTAGTACCGTGCCTGCTTTGATAGCAACATTTTTTATTAAAACGTAAGATTCGAGCCGAGACTGCGGCACGGTTTTTATGACAGCGCAAGTGGCATTTTTCGTGCTACGTCACTGTAAGTTAATTTTTCATCGTAATTTAATTATGAACAAGTTGATGATACTTTCAGTTTTTGGATTTTTAATGCTAACATTAACTGGTTCAGTGCAGCGACAAAAAATGTTGAATAGTTTAGTGCGACGGAGAGCATTTTAGACCGTTTTTATCACAAAGCATTAAATATAGTAAGCCACGCCGGATCATAAGACCTTAGACGACACAAATTATGTACATTGGACACATTTGTTAGCAACTACGTCTACTGAAGTAATCTAAGCATAGTGGTGAAGTGCTTTTAGTTAGACCACAGTAGTGAGGAGATACTCGTGCCCTCTATAATGGGAATTAATGGATCGATACCATATAAAAAACGATTGCAAACAATGCGAGATCCCTGCGCCATATACAACAAATCAGGGTACGCCGTGAGCCAACGATGCGCATCCAATGGTTGGATGAATTTTAAAGTGCACTCCTAGTTTTTAGAATGAAAAATGTACATAATGTACCTATTTTACAGAGAGATTTATTATCAGAATTCTATTGAATGTTACCCTGTCACATAATTTAATGCAAACATGGTGGAAAGGAGACATAGTTGCCTGTTCAGCTGTGTGTACAGTATGCAAGCTTATTCTCAACTAGACATAGCTTTTTGGTCCCCCATTAATTGAATAATTAAGTCAATTGTTATCATAAACTTTTTTTATGGATATTGCGAGTACAATTTGCAGATTTTAATTATACTCTCATTTATTAAAGTCTATAAATTCTTTCACAGCCTCATCTGATCCGTATTTTGCACCATTCATTCCTTTCAATCATTCACGCTTCGTTCGATTTTCGAACCGATATTGAAACCTGACAATTACAGATTAATTAGAAATCCACAGTTTGAAATAAGTAAGCGAAAAATTTGAATGAAGCTTTTGTCTATGGCAGACTATTCGATCGGGACCGAAATTAAAGTTCTATTGAGGGGATAGAGACTCAAATATGTTTACTCAGTTATACTTATAGATACGTAACTATTTACCTACACAATATTTAAAGAAACTCTAAACGAAGTGATTTTTTAAATATGAGTTGTATATGGAAATAAAATAGATAAGAAATTACTTTTCTCTATGAAACTACTGTGTAGTTGTTAGAATTTAACTTGGAAAGTGAAAGACTTTTAAGATTTTTATGATGCTGATAGAGAAGTCATAGAAATTGGTTTAAGAATCCACCAAGGTTATTTTGGTAATTTATTGAAATAAAAAATCTTTTGTAAAATAAAATTAATTCCGCCTATCTGAGGGACTGTAGGTACCTACCAATGAGTTATTACAAGGAAACCGCTATCTATGTTGGCCGAGGGTGCTTTTTGTTTTCACTTCAAACAGATCCGGAAAAAAAAGAAAAAACAAACCATTCCGCGAGTGTTGTGTTATTCGCCAAGATGTTCGCGTTCTTTTCTTTTAATGCTTTCTTAAATCTAATCTAAAGAACCCCAGTATATTGCGAAGTTTAAAAAACCTGCGGAAGAAAATGCCTTTTAATGGAGGAAAATCTTTTGTTTCTGCGATGAAAGAAATGAGAGTCATAAACACAGGAGTGGGGTTTAAATGACAAAAGGTTTAAGAGCACTGCGTCCACGAGAGCTTCTGTTCATAAGGAGAATTGTTGAACAATAAAGAAAGTTATGGATTTAATTATCAAGTTTGTGTGTAAGTTGCAGAAGTCGGAAAGTCAAAATCACCAGTATAAAAAAAAAAAAAATTAATTTAATAACGCATTATAATATGCCCATGATAATTTAAGTATGCATGCAATATGCATAGCAATGCATTCGATATGCGTCAATCAATAATACTGCATAAAATATCAACAGCGCCAATGCTTTGCGAAAGAAACTTGCGTTTTAATGCTTGGCAAGTATAAGTTAGGCGCTAGACTAAGCTATTTAGAATCATCTATCGTGGATAAAGTCCTTAACGAAGAACACTGCGGTATCCTCTCTATTGTTTTTACGATAGTGCTCTATTCCTGTACTTGTTATATTTCCCTTTTTTTCGTTTAATAAAATTATGACAATTCCCGGCATTTTATGCTTTATTCGTCATAATAAAAGGAGTTTCATATAGAATGAAATAAAATTGTACAAAAGCGTTTGAAATTCTTCTCGCTTCCGTTTTTACGTTATGGCTTTGAAGGAATGCGTTATAGCACTCACGACATATTTGTCGGTTAAGATGGGGTACGTGACTTTAGGCATACGACATGTGGTCAAACAATGGTTTTTATGTACGACGACAAAGGGTCCTTGGTACAATTCCCAGCGAGGTGCTAATTTTAATGATGAATTTAAATTTCTGTTCTCGGTCTGCGTATGTTTTTGTGTATCGATGTGTTGCCATAATCTGAGTTAATGTCACTTTCAAATTAGTGATTAGATATAAAATATTGACACATCCTTCCGATCTACGATTTGGAAACTATTCTTCTATTTTTATTGGACCTCCAACCCCTCTTTTGTTCCTCACGCAGCAGTAACTAAGCAAGCTATAGGGCTATCAAATATATGTAAATAAAAGTTTAGCCATTGAATCCTCGAATCGATAGCCCTGTCTGGTCTCTTGTTGTAATAAACGAGGGACACAAACCGAGTTCAAACATCCCGGTCGCTCACCTGAATGGAATGTATAAGTACTTAGCAATGCAAATAAAATGGGTAAATGAATAAAGGTATCCCGCAGCTGTGGAGAGTCCTGTTGTTTGGGGATGCCGTTCAGATAGTTTGAGCTTCGATTCCTGTTAATTTTCCAAGTCGCTATGAGATTTTTAAGCAATTCTAATAGCATTGTAGAATAGCAGGTAATGGTCATGGTGTCATGGGTAAAGCTATCCTATCCCATGGCATGGGTCATGGGTGTTAGTGATGTCTTATTTTTATTGTCCGTATATCTGTAACTCTTGCACTAGCGAGGATATAAGTATCGCTGTATTTTTTTGAATAATTATCACTGCAAGCACTTAAGCTATTACCAACTAATTTAAAAGGATTGACTACGAGTGCATAATGTATCAATAACGTAAAACTTCACACCAAAAGCTTTAGATAAGTAGGCGTATCTTACAAAATCCCTTTCGAGCCAGCAGTTTCAGTATTAATGAGGTATTCAAAGTTATAACAATGTAACCATCAGATCAAATGAACGAGAACGTGGCATTCGTTCAACGACGGCGAATGAGAACAATGAACACGCTAACAATACGTGTGTAGACCTTTCTAAAGGTTTTGTTCCATCGACAAGTGGCAGTGAGCAATTGGTTATGTAGCCCGTGGAATTAAGTAGCCACTTGCTGTTGCTACCTCAAACAGGCAATCGTAATTGTGACTCCTTTAGATTGGAATACAAAAATACTGTTTGGGATGTAAGGAATTCAAGTCATTGCGTCCGAATTGATCATGATCGTGATACAAGGTCGTTACGAGCCGATGTTCAAGGAGTAGGTGGGTGAGAGGTTATTGCACGATGTAAGGACCTAAGTTGTCTTTTGTTAGATTTGTCAGGATTTGTTTGACCTTTTGCATACTAGCGTCCAATTATCTTCTGTTTGTGGCACGTAGTGTTGAATACCGTATGATGAAGAAGGATTAATAGTGGAGTTTTAGTTACGTACTTATGCCACTTATATCGGGTATCTTAAGGAAGATTTCCCCTTCGTAAAAATACAGTATCCTTTCTTGCTTTCAGTTCAACGTGGAGAAATAAATCCTAATTATATTTTCAGTCGTCCCAGCTAACGCTATAAAAAGTGATATAAAAACCATGTGACGGTCCATTTTTAGCATCGCCAACGCTGACGGCGTTAAAGTTTGATTCCCAGTTGCAAATGTATGATCATTCGTTTCACAATATAGGAATACAAGCTTGAAATGCAATCAGTACTCAATTATATCGTACCAGTAGGTATATCGTATCCCTTCCCTCCTTGTAATAACCCCTAACAAAGAGAAAGGAGAGCTTTTCAGGTAGATAGGTACAAAGAATTATAAGAAAAACTTATCAACTTATCTATGGTACGGTTAAGAAAACAAGAAAACCAATTAAATGTCGTGTCCCCTAAGGTTCTACCCGTCATTGTGGCAGCGATTAAACGCAAACATGTTTTATCCTGTTTTGTTTTATCATGCCTTGAATATGACAGCATCGCTACCTGCGTATAAACGGCGATGTAAGGTTGTTGTTTCAACATAACCCAATAGCGATGAACTGTATGACCTCAACCCTACAATGACCCATTACAGGGCTCTGAGGGGTTGGTGGCCAAAAGGGTCGGAAGTTTTTATGCCGTCTGAAGACCTCCGACATTGCTTAACGACTGTCATCTAACGGTAACAATAGGGACTAATGGCTTAACGTACCCTCCCAAGCAGAAAAGCACTCAAGAAGTTTTGCCATTAGCGGTCATTTGACAACGCGGACGAACTGATTTTAAGAAATAAACTGTATAACGAAGTCTGAACGGAAATCCTTTGGCTTATCAGATTGTTAAGTTTTAAAAGATAGTGCTTCCGTTTGGACTTATGACAAGTTGGACTCCTTGGTGTCATGGTGGTGAAAACAAATTCAGTTTTTGCAACTAAAGAAACTTTGCTGACTCTTCATCAGATTAAGATTCATTAAAATAAAACAAGTGAAGTTTCAACACTTTCAACGTTCGCGATGGAACTCAAATCGGTGAGTAGCGGTGTGACCCCCTCGAGGGGAGCAAAGTAATTTAGGGTGACTAGACGACCCTCGTCGGAGCGAGGGGAGCTGAATGGCCTAAGGAACTCTGGTAACACTTAAGTTACGGATTTTGTTGCACCCTCCAGGCTGTATCTTGTTTGGGGGTTTTAAAATGTTGTTTTTAACTGATCAACGCAGTAGTTGAGAAACTTTCGGAAATTAAAAACCATCCGAGGATCCAAAGAAGTAGGTATTGGAATTAATTCAATGGTTATAGAGTCATGGCAGTTCACATTCACACAACGCGCTATGGAAGGTTCAAATGGGTAACTTTATAGTAATTATCTGAACCTTCTTGCAAAATTAAGTATTGCTCGCAATCGCATTAACTTTAAAATATGCGATACAAAGACTCCCCCTACATTTTGCTTACGCACCTCTTGTCTTGAACAGCGCCTATTCGACATTATCACTAACTAAAGTTGGTATTAGCACCATACCTACCACTACATTTATATCTAAATTTATAACGCAGGAGGACCGCTAAAAGACCCGCCTCGACGTATTGTATTCGTGGGAGTAGCTAAAAGGCTGGAAACACGTAGTTTCACACTCCACTGGAGGACGTAATCTCTGAGGTTACTTCGCTATTAAAATATGCATGACGCTTACGTGTCAATATCTTAAGAGCTCTCGAGTCGCGGCTTAAACCGGAATAACCCTATTCGTGAGTCCATATTTTGAATTCTGTACATATGAGTCATACTGCAACTTCGAGCCTTCATGGCCTATTTTAATTAAGTTGATGACATAAAGATCAGTTACGAACATACAAATCAGACAGATTCAATTTATTATTATGGGAAGTATAGTGTTAAGATTATATTGTATTATTGTAACCTAAGGCCAACTGAAATAGGAATACTTACATAATTGTTTGACAGCTCAAATTTAATAACACTAGAAAGTTTCCTACAAATAGAGAGGTATTGAAACGTCATAGTCCGGCGGCTTGCGTCGCTCCTACGTGATTGACGCGGGTTGCAATTGCGGGTGCCGATGAAAGCGGATGGATTCTAGAAGTCGTAAACACTTCTTAATCGCTTTTGTGCTTTAGGAGGCACGTTAAGCCATCTTAATTTATTTTACTAGTAAGAAAACAAGGTAGAAAACCTATTGTTTAATAGGTAATCACCATTGCAGTGGTTCTTTCACGTTGTAGATGTAATTGTGTAACAAATATCTAAGAATATCGTGATATTGCATAGCAACACCCTATATTTACTCATTTGTGACATCTTACAAGAATCAAAAACTGAAATGGGACGCATTATTTGTACAGATCGCTCAAACCAAACAAATGAAAGGTAAGGAAGAGGTTTGAAGGACTAAAGTGAAATGTAGGAATTGCCGTTTGCGTCACAGTGAAATGTAGGTGTGACAGGTGAACCATTATTAAGTTCCATCGCATTTCGCTACTGACTTTCTGTTGAAAATTTAATTTGCGCTGCTGCAGATTATCATGAGTTTTATAGCAAGCGTTAAGAGCATAGTCAGCTAACCAACAAGGGACTGACTTTTAGAGAGGTAGACAATTTTATGGCGACTGTGTGGGGTTTTATGGCATACAAGATACAAGTGCCAATTAGTGCAGTGTACCTGTGTTTTGTATAAAGGGGAAAAATACATAAAACGAGTGTTAGCGGGTAGATTTAATACTGTTTCTTTATAGTAAAAATTGATAAAATAAATAAGTTAACGAGCGCTCTCATTGTATATAGGAATAGACTCCACTGACTATCCGTAACGCCAATGTAAACAGTGAACATGAAAAAAATGGAAACCTGTTTTTTAAACCTTTCGTTCAAGTTTAGGAAGAAAAGCAGATATTCTTTTTCAACATTGTCGGGTTTATTCAAAAGTCTGCCAGGTTGCCTGGTAGGTAAATAACTCTACCATTAAGCAGGTATAGTTTTGTTTGGTGTTATACAGTATACACATAACTTAGTCATACTTAGTAAATTTTAGTGAACGTTATTATAAAATTTTTAAATCACCATAATGAACGTTATGTTCATTGAAGCACGCTTTTTGAAATTTGTTACACATTTTACCTTAGCAACTACATGTTCTATAAAATAAAATGACTATGAAAGAAATCGATACGATTCGCTCATAAATTGCTATCAATTTCGCAAGGGGTTATCAACCCTAACAGATTCGTAGGGGTCGACGCCGCGGCGGTCGCCTGGGCGGCAATATAGACTGTCTGTTTTTCATAACCATTACTTGCACTAAAAATGGGTTTTTACCCCTTTTACTTTATTTCGGTAATTTATTTCAAGATTGGGCGTTTCTGTAAAACATTTGGTAAAGAGTTTTGGCTAGACTGTTACTTGGACGCTGAATATTAACACCAAAATTAACATTAACTAATAGCAACAAGATTTTCGGAAAGGTATTCCATTAAAACCCAGTGGGGGCAATTTTGGATACCTATCTCATATCAGAATAATAGCTAACCAGTACTCTGCTTATCCGGTATTAGTTAGTCAGTCTGTTCTAAATTACAAACATCCTTCTCAATTCCCAACAACGGAACCAACATAATTATGTACTTCATGCAGGAACTACGGTACCTACTTATCTGAAGAACATGTCTATACAGCGTCAGTATTTATGAAAGGACTATGTAAAAGGGTAAGTATAGATACGGAAATAGATTAATCCTTACCTTGGTGTCAACATCATGAAAGGGGACTGCGAACCAAGGCTTGCCAGTCAGGCTTCGGCGAAAGCCTGCCTCTCTTTCCACCGGACCTTCAGGGGTCCCAACGTGTGCCCAAAGGACCACCTGCACCACTTTCAATTTCGGATGCACCTTCTTGTAAACCTCTTCCAAACGAACTCCGAAGTCATCACTCGCGTCGCTGATATTTGCAAACGAAAAATAGATTCCGCACACTGGCCCTTCGCCTTCCTCCACACAGTCCGACAGAGCTTCCAGGGTCGGCACGTTCTCAAATTTCCCACTCTGAGTACCAGGAGAATCGCACTTCACTAGCACCCGGCCGAAAAGTTTTTCGCGCCAATCCATTTTCGAATTTACAACGGTTGCCAAAATTCAAATTTCAAAATCTGGCGCACATGATTTTGTCGCGTAAATTCAAAAGCGAAACGGCAAAATTTTTGCACTTACTTTGTTTACAAACACTTGTGACTTTGTTATGATTCGTTGTTATTCAAACGATTGTAATGTTTTCGTGAGTAATCAAAGCTAAGAAAAGCTGTTTCGATGGTGGCTAAGTTTATTTTTATAATTCGATACGCGTGCGGCCCAGAGCAACGACCGATCGTCCCCGCTAACAAAGAGAGACTGGAGGAGGGAAAATGAGGGAACCCTCGCCACAGAACAAGTATTTAATTGAACAGGTAAGTTTAATGAAAGGCGTCCGACCGAGAATGAAATGTAATGAGTTTTATGGTTCGGAGAACACAGGGTTCCTGAGTTTTGCGTTTTCAGCAGTTCATCTGACAAAGATTAGTTAAAGCTATTTTAAAGTTAAAACCTCCTCCTCCATGACCGGTATGAAAATTTTGTTACTCTATGGTGAATAAGTACGTTGTCTACAAAAAATGCCTTGAGTTATAATGAAAGCGTAGACTCTTATCTCCCAGACTTATTAAAAGTTCAGACTATATTATGAAATCAATACTAGTAAACTACAGAAAATCTCTACGATTGTGATATAATATTGTAAGTCGGTACCTGCTTGTAATAATGAAAATAAGTAATTTTTAATGTCTACATTATTAAATGAGAGGCGCTAAGATAAATATCATCATCATTATCTTCAAAAATTTTTTTTTTTCATCTATGTATATTCTTATTCCTATCTTTTAATTAAAATGTGTACACTTAACGAGTGTTGTGAGTTCGAGTATTCCAGAGGCAGAAGGTTCGTAGGCAGAAATGGTGAATGATCGTGTTTTTATAAATTAACAGATTCTTTGTCAGATCTCACATATCGCACGTAAACAGGATTGCAAAGCTCAAAAGCTCTGTGAGGGCAATGCAAGGACGTGCACTTTGATGATATTGTTATTCAAATAACATTTTAAGCTACATGTGCATTTTTATGATATTGTTGATTCATTACTTATTTGTCTACCTGTGTGTACCTATATGTGTGTGTATAGTAATAATTAGTAAAAGAGTAGACAGGGCTCGTAATGTAACGCGATTTAAAACAAATGGTCACTCCACCAAGATCGTAAGACAAGCCTAGAAGGTTATCGTGTTTGGTAATGGTAACAATGTAATATCCCGAAACAATCGAGATAATATTATTGTTACATTTAGAAAGGTGATGTTAGTTAGCTGATAGCTAGGTGATAGTAAATAAACTTACCACGGTTGTACACAGTAAGTATACAAAAGATTTAACGAAAAAAATCAAGTTGTGAGGGTATTTTCCTTCAATTGTTAAAATGTGAAAGGTCCCAAAATGAACCCTGTGGTACGCCGCTTCTGATTTTTCGAGGAAAACTTCAAAGACATAAAATACTAAATAGGTAAGACTATTGAATTATTTCAAGCTTAAAAAGTCTCAGAAAGTAACGCTAAAAGTCTAACGGCAAGACATTGTTCACATCGATTTCGCACAAAGCAGTCGTGAATATAACGTATTCGCGTGATATGGGTCGTTCCCTACTACTAATCGGTATGAGTCATTTATTAATTTTGTGGTTTGAATTGAATTTAAAGACGGTAACTTTTGGCTCCTTAGCTATTAAGTCTTTGTGGTACTATTCCATTGATTGCGTGTGATGCAGTTGTGGGTACCTACATTCAGTAACGAACTTTGTGTGTTAGGGTTTATTAGGTCTATTTAATTTTAGATCAAGAACTTTCAAAAGCCACGTCTCTACACAGACCATAAACACACTAGCGATTCAAATGTTATAGAAGAATGTTCCCTTAATTTTCTCACTAATTATTAAGCAAATAGCTAAGGGATATTAGGGATATACTTATACAAAAGTTCTAATTTTAAAGTCACTGCGGTCGCCAGGATCCATAATGTTAACTAACGAAACCAAAACACTTTAACAAAGTTTAAGGTAATGATAAAATAAACAAAAAAGGTTTTAATTCGCAATACTAACTAGTGGTTGCCAAATTACTACGTCGACGAATTTTTGCGACGGAAAAATTGTTATTCGTCCGACGAGCTAATGTTTTTTTGTTATTATTGAGGCAGGGAGCCATATAAAATTTCCCCAAAACGTAATTAATTCGACGCGCGCGTAGCTTATGAATTTAATTTAAAAGCCCAATTGGGAAGTTAGTTTTTTTTTTATCTCACAAGTTTTTAGTGAGCTTTGCTTCCACAGATTTGCAACGTTAAAAAAGTAAACAGACAGATAAATGACTTAATAAACAATACTTTTCTCTTTCTCATCAACCAAAAGTGAATCGCTAGAAAGTCTTGTCGTGTACGTCCTATCTGTGAAGCGGATAAGGACGTGTACGGACGGACGGACAGACGTGTACGGTGAAATTTCATAGCATGTCTAGGTACAAACGCCCTTTCGAACGGATTGGATTAAAATTTTTCAGGGCCGCATTTAACTTGAGATGAAAACTAATGAGTGATTAAACGAACTTATTTGTTTGTAAAGTTCTGTTTGTACGAAGGCTTTATCCGAGGATATCAGCATTGACAACTTGAAGTTTAAGTTAATTTAAATTGAGTTTCGGTTAATGACAGCCGAGTTTTGTACTTATGTTGAGGGTACCTCCTTTATTTTTTTATTTTTAGTTTAGGGTAGGAAGTAAAAATATATTTCACGAAATAATATTATGCTAATATCTGACAGTTTCGACTCCGCATTAGTGTCATAAATAAAATTCCGATATTTTTTTCTGAAATGTAATATTATAATAAGAATTGTAACACGTTATTGGAAAATAATTAAAAAAAAAATCTATCATGTGGATACCTATCGTATTTTTATTAATCACGCAGCCGGAGTTTGGCCCCGCTTAAGAGCAATTTTATTTATGTGGCCTTAAGTGGCACGCTTTTCCCCCCCATGTTAGTTTATATGTCTATGGTCTCAAATTATTTTTTGTGATATTCTCAACTTCTTCAAACTGATTTGAAATTGACAAAAATATGACAGTTATGCTTGACATTTGTGACAATGACACTTGTCAACGACTTAACTTGTCCGTCATCAGTCAGTAGTTTGTGAGATTTGTTTTCAAAGAAATCGGTAAAGTATGTAATATAAATAATTTATTTTCTTTATATTTAAAACAATTTTTATTATGTGAAGATGTCTGTGCTTTTAGTTGTGT
>LGAG01000056.1:65464-80896 GCA_001278395.1 Lerema accius | reverse complement strand
GAGGTTAACCTAACTTAACCTCGCCGGATTGGAAGGAAGAAATTAAAAATAGACGAACCATTAGTTATAAAGAGAGATTCATGTGAAATTAGGCCGTTAATTTAATGAAGCTAAATATTACAAGGCTTTCTGTTAAAATATCTTATTTTTTCATTAATTTTCATTACGTTATTTTCATTTTCATTATTTAAACTGTAATATCAAAGCCGAGTCCACATGAGTTCACGCTACACAATCAATTACCTCGTAAAATGTTTCGCAAAGTTATCTGATAATTTCGCCAATACTCATAAGTAACATCGGATTGTATTAGCCGATTAGCGCTATCGGTCATTTTTAATGGCTGTAATGGACTACGTGCGTCGGGTCACATAAATCATTGTTTACGTTAAATGATTGAAAAATTTAGCATTACATTGATAAAAACCTTCGGGTGGTCATAGACAGACTGTTAGCTTCAAACTGTTGCATGCGACCGACCCCCGTACATGAATATCTTGAAGCAGTAGTTTCATACAATAGTTCCGACTGTTTCAAGCATGCTAGTAACGACTGTATGAAGCATTCCGTCTATAGTCTATACTATAGACTCTATAGCCAGACTTACTCTACTCTACTCTAGATTATGCTTGCCTTGTCATAAAAAATATAATTAAGTTGGTCATTATTATGTGAATGAATTAACGCTGTTCTGCCTAACCTTACTGCACGCTTATTAGATGATTCCATAGATGATATTACCATTATTGGATGATTTTTTGCTCCTTTCTTTTTGTAATGCTTATTTCCTCTTTTCTCTTTGTAATTCTTATTTCCTCTTTTCTTTTTATAATTCTTATTTCCTCTTTTCTTTTTGTAAACTATAATTTTAATGTCAATGACCTAACGGCGCCAGTCGAATCTTGGTTGTACGACGAGCCAAGTATTACGGAAGTATTTTTCATAGTGTACATTCTTGCATTTCCTACACAGTGCAGATTTTGCGACCTACTTCCAATCAACGTTCGACGACCTAAAACTCCATTTTCGAGGAAATGAAAAATTTTCCGGCTATCAAACATGTCGTGTGAATAAAAGGCTAGGGACATATTGGCTCAAAATTGCAATGAACGCGTAAAATACACTAAATGTTTTAGAGATTTTTTTTTAATTTGTTGAGTTTGTAGGCAGGCATTAAAATTTTACGTTACCATCGTTAATCCTCGTCTTTTTGTATGTTTAAAAGAGCATCATATCAACGATGTAAATCTTAGCGTCAATCGTAGCTTTAGCAAGTGAATTTGTTATTCATAATATAAATTAAGATGGACTTTCGTCAGCGATTGCATTTTCATAATAATACGAGTAGTTACGTTAAGACTGATTAAAATTATGTTATGTAACCTGCAAAACTAATTATTGTTGCTTGGTTATCAGATTGCAATTCCAGTATAGCGCCGGAACGTCTGCCATTATTTTTTTTATTGATCGTTGCTGCGACGGCCTTGGACGGTGCGGTTTTGACCTAACGAAAAGAAATAGATGGTCTGACATTCCTTTTACTAAAAAAAAAATCTTATTCAGTATGCTACGTATAATTATACATATTATGGAAAATTAGGTACATAGGTCTATCTGGTTAGTAAATGGAATATTGAAATTATAGACCAATTTCTCTCAGGATTACCTGTTTGTTAAATCGACAATAGTTTTTATTTTAAATCATACTTCTACGAGAAAGTGAGATAATTTTGTTTACAATTGAATTTACAAAAACACAACTTTAATTTCTTTTTTCTTTTTTACATACCTATTTCAATGAACACATGAGCTACCAATTAACGTCGTTTACGTAATAACTCGTGTAACCTTCAACAATAAGAAAAATGAGCCGTCACCACATTTGACGGTGATCTGACAGCCCTGTGACAGTAATTAATACGTGAAGGATTACTGAACACTATTAACATATCCAGTTAGAATCTGGAAGATTGTGCAAGGATTTGTAACTGAGGTTGCGCGTTCGAACTTGACAACCGGAATTAGTATTAAGATAGAAGACAGATTAATAGACAGACAGACGGACGTGGGCACGTACGGACAGACGAACAAACAGAAAAATGGATAGCCAGACAAACAGACAGACAGACACAGATTATTTTTAGGTACCTATTATAGTTAAGTATCAATCATCAAAGAAATGAACGGTTTATCTTATTCAACGCTAAATTATTCTAAATTATAATTGTGTTTTCTAGAGTAGTTACTGAAAGGATGCGATCACGCAGCGCCCTATAATGATGACGAGGAAATGATGGGTTTTAGCAGGTATTTTGGCACCTGTCGGTGAGTCCTGTATACCCGTTTCTGGGATACGTACCTTAAACAAACATCTATGTTAGATGTACTTTCATTTCTCCTTTCGTTATACATCAACAAAACTACGAATGACAACCCTGGCGGGGAGGCTCTATTGTTTTACCTATTGTCGTCTACAAGTGGCGTTTGCGTTTCAGGTGAAGGGATGGAAATGTATCCTTTGTTTAAAAAGTATAATGTACACGTATCTAATACTTACACCATTATGATCTCGACTTTGTCTTGTTTTAAAGCCTTCTAGGCCTCCAGCCTCTAAGGGAGTGTTATCCTATAGTTTCAGCAGAATCTTATATTTTCAAATCTTCTCTGTTATTGTCATGTACGAATTATTCGGGAAGAACCCGTAGTTTTCGAAGAAGCACACCAGTGCCTGCGCTATCCCCAAAAAAGTTGACTCGGTCCTTTTGAGGTCTTTACGACTTTCCGGTAATACTACAGTCCAACCCCGGGTTCATTTAGGAAACAAAATTTTACACAAATTTTATTACTGGGAATGGCATCTTGCATGCTGCCATCTTAATCTTTGTTCGTAATCAGACATATCCTGATAATAAGTAATGGTTGAATTTCGAACACAAAGGGATATTCTAGTTAGGATTTTATCTATAGGTCGTACCACTAAGCTTATAGATACCTATCAGCGCCTAAATTTAATGTTTTTATTTGACGACACCAAGTTTCGCCATATGCAGACAAGTATTAAAATAGTTGCAACAGATGTGATAGTTGGGTAAACAGTAAACACTCGCAGCGTTTAGCCAACTGCGTTTCGTAATCAATGATGGGTGGTCGTTTTAACTTAGAAATAATCGTTTTTTATTCAAAATATTTACCACTAGGTGCGCGATCTCTACAAACTTAGACGTTTTAATTTTGAGTAGTTTTTTTCCCCTATTTATTTACGAGTATTATTGTAAATAGCAGACGATAAGTGGCTATCTTCTCCTATGAACGTTAGTAATACCAAGGGCTTCACTAATGTGTTGTTGGTTAGGAAGAGAGAAGAAGAAATGAATGTATTGTACTCTGAAATGGCCAGTCAGAAGACGAAGTCGTTTAGCAAGACTCAAGCAAGAGTCAATAGCGTGGAAATAATAGCAAGATTTATCCATTTTTTGGAATAATTGCTGCATCTGAATGAAAATCAATAAATGATTCTAAATTCAGATCAGATTTAAGATCACGTATCAATTTTACCCGACTATAAATATCGCTATACTTACAGTTAAATTCCTAACTTCTTACATCAATTCCAATCACCTAACATTCTATTACTTTTGTACCAACATTAGGTAATATTTTAACTAAATAAACCAGCTATAAACTCTTAAGATACAAATAAACATGATTATTAGTTCTTACACAATTCCATAAAATCGTGTTTAGTTATTTATGCATTATTTTATTGCATTACATAAGCCGGTTTCAAGATGGCCGGCGACGCGTGCGGCGCGTCGTTCTATTTTCAAATGCAAGTTCATTAACGTCTCTTTTGCATTCAGTGGCGACTGCGTTAGTTTTGTCGATAGTTTTGGGAGATTATTTTCTCAGATTTTTTGTTTTAGGTAGGGATGTAGATAGATTTTTGTTTTCATAAAAAATAGTCTTTTATTTTTTCTCCATCTTTTTATCTATTTCTTATTGAATCTGTCCTCTCACTCTCTTATGCACACTATTTAAAACCACAGATTAGGAAATGTGTATAGAGTATACCCAGAATAATAAAAATTGCGCAGATAAGTAAGTATCAATTTCGTAAATATAATGCAATATTATAGCCACTTAAGTTTAATAAACAAAATTTTTAACTTGAACTTTACGCACCTCTAGTTATGATATTATCAGTATTTTTTGCTATAAAATAAATTGAACTTATATTTGTGTTTCCCATTATCGTAATGATCTAGAGCCAGAGTCGCCTTGATCTCAGCATGGGTCCCATCACGGTCACAGAGGAAAAAGGTTACAAGAGAAGTACACCTTTCAAACAGATGTTTAAAGAATTCGTAAGTTACTAGTCGCTTTGCTTCGGTGCACCTATGCGTAGACACTTATTTGAAATTTGAAATACGAATTGCTACTCGTTTCGAAATAAATTTAATTTTTTTTTTCAACGAAGCTAATTATTGTTTTTTTCGTACCGTAGTGTAAATACATAATATTATTATGAAAGATAAAATATATCATTGTTAAGAGGCATTATATGTATCTAAACTAATTTCAGAAATTTAAATGACTTTACAAAATTAGGGATATAGGGGATACAGAATTTAAACTCGGCTAAGTTTAAAAAAAAATCGAGCAGAAATTGATGAATAACATTTCCTTCGTTGAATCTAGAAGAAAGTCCTCTATCGCAGGTTTTTTACCATATCTTCCAAATCCACTTATAATATGCAATTACCAAAAAGTTTTAAAGATCTGAAAAAATCAACTTCCGTATACAAAATCTCAACATCCCAGTCCCTGCCACACCATAAATGGTGTCCATATACTTAAGAAATGTTAATTATTAACGATCAACGGGCTTAAAGCGGAAATTAAATTGTAATCGTAATAAACTAAGAAGATTATTACTTTCAGTTTTATCAGCTGCAACGGTAAAGAAACAAATTTACGTACAGTTTAATGAACAAAATAACACATTAAAATAAATCGTATGTTAAATACCAGTAGCTGTTTAACGTGATAATTATTTGGTAACAAATTAAAAACCTGCCAAGTGCATGTCAGGTAACATGTCACGTAGGGTTCCTTGGTTATTTAGCTACCTGATTATTTATAATCAATTTTTTTTCATGTTTTCAAAACTAACTATTTAGCCAGCGCACAACGAAACTCAAAACGAAAATGAAAATATTTTAGAGCAGCTATTTTATTGATACTTTGAGGAAAATACGCATTTTAAAGCTACACATGATTTGCTAATGTATCTTTAAGTAAATTAAAATTTATCATAATAATTATAATTATCTGTATCGCCTATCCATCGAGAGTTCACTTTAGGAAATAGACGAGATTTTTTGAGCTACATGAAAGGACATGGCGAAACTGTCATAGTTCAAACTACGGAACCCTTTAAAAATAATAGTCAATTATGTCCTTTGACCATTACTACCGGATCCGGAAGTGCGTTCAGGAAGAAAATGGCGGCAAATAGGTTAATCAATGTTAATTACGCTTGACACGTTCGAACTTCGAACTGGTTTTGAATCGCACGCTTTCCGAAATGTTAACATTTGCATACGCGGTTTCAATGCTACACGTGCGTGTGAAGTACGATGTTTCATAATTACCTATCTAATGTGAAGTTAGGACTATGAAGCTATAAGATATAAGAGTCATGATTTTATCGATTAAAAAAAAGGTTATTGTTTATGGTTGCGTTTATTTATAGTTTTGTCTATCGAGACTTTAGGAAGTTTTATTGTAACATGTTTGTTTATATTTTTATTTTTAAATTCGTTTTGTGTTATTTGGATTATTTAAAATTTTTGACGTTCGTTGAGTGAGCTATTAGTTCCTTAGACGAAATAATTGATTTGAATTTGAATTTATTGTTCAAAGATTTGTTACAAAATAACAAATAACGTACTTATTTACTAACTAATAACTGACTGATTCCATATTTATATGCAAATTATTTCTATATTTTGCCAATAAAATAATAATTTAATTAACATAATTGCTAAGTTTTAAATATTATAAGTAGCGCCTTTAAACAAGTCAGTGAAATGTTAATTGTAAAGTGTCTTACAATACAAGTTTGCTGTTATTGATTGCACTTCACTCGTGTCAATCACACATTCTCCGTCACAAATAACACAACAGTTAGACTTGTCATGCCAAGGAGACAACAGATTACATAGTAATCTCGTAGAAGTGATGGAATTTAACAATTGATTAAACTACCTAAATAGTTTAATTTTTGATTAATTCAAATCATGACAGAATATTTACAAATTCTGTTTTAGCATCAACGGTTACCCATCTACTTTCCGATCCCGCCCACAATAACGTTCTCGATAATTTAGGATCGATATAAGTTGTCGGGCTTTTAGGGCTATGACCGCTTCAACCTATTTATCTAGTTTTCATATTAATTTTAAGTCAACAAAAAAAATTAAACCGTTGCATTCTTTATATTTCTTGTATTTCCCCTCACTAGAGGGCGTTATAGCCCACTTAGAGACAGGAAGGAATCTACCAACTACCGCATCGTTCTTTATAACAGAAGCATGCTATAAGGTGCCTATTCTAACCGTCGAAAGCTCTATGGATCTTTCCACAGGCCTCGGCACTCTCACGTGTGAGAACTGAGAAGCATTTACTAGGCGTGGTCGGCATTCCCGCGTGGGTGTTGGTGGTCGGTCAAGTGGCTCCGGTTGGTAAACCGACCGTCCCTCGAGACGCTCTTGAAGCCCTTTCAACATCACTAAATTCATACGTCTTTATATAACCTGGCGTTCGTGTACTTGCCACTGAACTCCTGCTAAACGGCTCGTATGGTTTCGATCTAAAGTTGGACCCGGTAGATGGCGGTGATATCAAAATATTTTATGGGTAGTTTTTAAAGGTAGTAGAGGGTTTAAATAAATAAGAAATTATTGACGATCAACTAATAAAAAAAAGGTATCGATATTAAACTGTAACCTACCGCATCACTACACACATACCGCTGCGTCGTCGCATCGTTGTTCAATGAATCAGTCAGTGTGCAATGCGCTTTATAGCTGCGGCTATTCTTGATAGCGTAGGGTTGGCACTCTCGTCTAAAGTCATTTCTGTCTAATGTCGAATTCGAAGTCATTTCTATATCTGATGAAGTTATATATGTACATATAAGTAGTAAGATAGTTAAGTATTATTTTGCTTATATTCGTATTTGTAATTGTAAGCCAATTTACTTTGCGAACATTTTTGTAATGTAATTCAAATAGTAACAGTGAAAATTCTAGCGATGTTTTAGTTTGCTAAGATGTATTATGAAATATTTTGATTTTTTTTTTTATAAATTTAAATAATAGTCGACGACCCTATCTAATTCTAACAGCATGTAAACAGAGGGTTGATGTTTGTGTGACTGGCGCCGGCGCCGGTTGTGCGCCGCTTTTACGATATTATCTTTCCGTCGGCTTCTCATACAATGAGTTTTCTTTTTGAATAACTTCTGGTCTTTTGGAATTTGATTGGAATTTGACAGTGAAGTCCTTATAGATTCGCCATGTCTGTCTTTCCATCTGTTCCTTTGTCTTGGGTCTAGATCAGGGGTTTTTAATACTAGAAAGATAACAATGCAGACAAAGTGATAGAGTAAAAGATTTTTGCACTATCTCTTCATGCAAACCCCATTGAGCCATTTTTTCCTTCGTCTATAAACAACACAACAAATAATTATTGTAAAGACGATAAGGAAGCATTATGTAAGCACGAAGCACTTTTATTGCTTGGTTACTAAGGACATATTATCTACACTCCATTTTTTACTTGTCCTATTTCGCACGCAGTTTTACGTAAATTTGTCACTGAAATCACACATTTTCATTGTTATTCACACCCTACCAGTGTTTGTTATTTCATCGCTACAATATCACATATGCCTAAATATTCACAAAAACAAAAATAAAAAAAATATTTTTTTGTTTTAAAAATAGACAAATTAAAAAACCGAATTATATAGGTAGTGTAAGGTATTATTGATTATAACCCTATTACGTTTCGCTGTAAGGCAGACCGCGTTTTACCACGTAATACAGTGCATGGTTGGAATAACCAGGTTGTTTGTGTTTTTAACTTTTATTGCTGGCTTGAAACGGACCATAGTCACCTCATTTCCTGTCCTCTCCGTAAACGTCGTAAAAACTCTCGATTTGGACATAGAAACAGACACGATGCATGTAACAACATGCATTTGAAAATATTACTATGCGGCGCATGAGATAACACACGTTACGTAACAAAAAAATTTTTTTGTATGTATGTACAATTATTTTTTTTTAAATCCGCAGCTTTTTCAAAAAATTATAATGTTGCAATATGAGAATATAATGATAGATAAGTTGATTTTAGGTCTTGGGCGATGGTAACTCTATCGAATGATAACATAACGCCCGTATGTAATGCAACGAACAACAGCGGGACGCGTCCCATGTGTGGGACATAGGGTTGCCTGAAATTAGTTTTAGAATTCATGTATGTCTTTATAACTAAGGGGCTTAGTTTTAGGTAGATTAAATAATTAGGTAGGCACGTACGAGTACCAGTACGAAGAAATACAAAAATCTAATTTTGTTTAAATATGCGTTATTAGATATAATAATTATTATTATTTATTGACTCTCATAACATCAGAGATATGTAAAATTTGATTACAAATTAATTTATTTTTGAATTTAAGTTATAATTCATACGGTTCACGTTTTATGAATAAACACAACACACAGTTTTTAGACAGTTGACGTTGACAGACAAGTATAGGTACCGAGCAAGTATGGTTATTGTTAGACGTAAATAGTATTATATACTTAATTCTAATTTGGCGGAAGATTTTTTAAAATTATAGAAACACTGAATCTTATTTTCTTATCTTTAAAAGACTGGCGTGAAACATGACAAAATAAAAATGAAGACAAAATAAAAAAGTTAAATATTGACAAGTGACAGCCCTGACACAGTATCGCTTTACGCAATCGGGATGGCGCACAGCTGCAGTGTATTTCGGAGCATGACTCCCGCGGTCCCGGGTTCGTTTTATTTTACTGTACCAGGAATACTGTGGAAAATATGGTAATCTGGTGCACTACAAACAAGGATTTTATTACCAAATGTAAACAAGTCGTACACGGTTGTATGTCAAGTGAAATTTGGTAATGGGTTTGTATTTTGGGAGCATTATGTAGTAGGTATTAAAATAATTTTAGTTACTTGTTTAATGTTAAAAGTTTTATCCTTTGTCCTTTCCCAAGTTGAGTTCTATCTTCATACGGAATTTAATCAAAATCGGTTCAGTGGTTTAGGCCTGAAAGCGTAGCAGAGAGACAGACAGACAGAGTTACTTTCGCATTTATAATAATAATTAGCCTTCTGCACGTTTTCTCCATGTTAACTTAAACAAAGTCAAAAGTAAAATTTTTAAAAAGAATCTCAATTTTGCGACGTCCAACCTTTCACATAGAGGAAGTAACTTAAATGTTAACCGCCCTTTAATAATACTGATTTTAATAATAGAGACGCAATAAAACCAATTCACCAGTGTTGTAACAACGTAGGTAGTTAACAACCTAACTACTAGACACTGGATACCATATTTGACCTGAACACCATTAAAATAAATCGAATTACATTAATCCGCTTGGAACACTTTAATTGGCACTCGACCACTGATGGATATCGCTGGCGCCATTCTTGTCAATAAATCTATGGGCAATTATAGACGAAAGAATAGTAATTATATGCTGGATAAATCGCGATATCTATGCAGATAATGGAATATACTGGCGTTGTTTTCACTAGGGAATACCGCGGATTTGCTAAATTAATTTTATAGGTTAATTTACTTACATTAAGGTTATTTATTCATGAAGATATCAGTGACAGATAAACTTATGTATACCTCGTTTTTTTCGTCGTGATTTAAAAAGTAAACAATCTTACAGTGTCTTTTTATTGTAATTATCGATTTAAAAATAAGACAGACATAGATTAAAAAAAATTAAAGGATAAACAATAATTTAATGTTCAAATAAATTTCTGTATACTTCTAAATATTTTTAAAATTATGAAATAAATAAAAGTAGTGCCAAAATTGTTTACTTTTTTAAACACGACGAAAAAAACGAGGTATACGTATTTTAATAGGTCCCTATAGATTTGTTTTTTTTCAGTGTAGAGTAGAATTTAAACTCTAGTGATAAGTAACTAAGTTTGAAATTTTATTTCTTTGACTTCAGAAACAATTTTTTCAGGGAACTGAAACCTGTAAACTCTGACTACGTTTATGTAACTAAACTATCGTATAAAGGACTATAACGAAAATAGCTCGTCTAAATTATACCTGAGTCAGTATTTAGCGGGGGACTTGTTAATATTTTAATGATGATTTATCGAGTGTACAAACAGACAGACATCGTCCAGCCATAGTTGTAGACACGCGTAGTATAAATTGTACCATAAATCAGGAGTTATCAAAGGCCAGTGAGCTGTACGGGATCCGATTGAATTGTTGTGGTACCGTTAACAAAAAAGTCGGAAAATATATCTTGTACGTTATAAATGTATAATCTATGTTTCATTTTGTATGATAATTTCCTGATAAAATAAAAAGTGATAATTAAAACAAATAAACCGAATTCAAAAAAGGTAACTGAAAAGTATAAAATAACGGATTCTTAGTGTGATTTTATATATGACAACTATTAGTGGGACCGACCTCAAAAGAAATTGTAGGTTACAAATTATTTCATAATTTTCAATTACCTAATTTTTTCATATTTTTTAAAGTTGACTAAAAATTAAGTTAGACAGTGCCAATGTTCAATTTGATTATTGCTCGAAAATATAACAATTGACATTTAACTTATAAGATTTTTTTTATATCTACTAAACTCCTGTCTTGTTCTGCTAACGGTACACAGTACCGATTGGCGATCGATAAGCCGCAAAGTTTATGTAAATAAGCTGTTGAAAGCAGATACGGCGACTGTCTGTAGCCGACAACAACAGGTGCCTGCGCAAGAGTCGCTGTTCATTATAACTTCGCCATTAACTGGAATAACTGAAGGATCTACATTCTATACTGATGGCCGATGTAACTCACTTCTCAAGTTCTCATTTTATATTATCTAGCATTAATCAGCAATTGTGTAATTTAAATCCATGTAAGCGAGAATTTTAATTCGCATTAATACGGAAATGGTTTGCTGTTATACATACGAGTACCTACATGTTTTGGTTTTTTCTGTTGTCACCTTAAACATTGTCTATGATGTTTTTCAGTAGACAAGTCATTGCCTGCTCTCCTAAAGAAAAAACTATTTAAAAAAGCCATGATTAGTGTAAATAGGTAATACATAACACCCCCTTGAAATTCGATCTTAATTGCGACAAACAGTAGTCAATATAATATAACCATTTGATATCACTCTTTCAGGATACTTAGTGTTGCATAAACCACAGACAAACAAATAAGAAATAAAGGAAAACTGGTGAAAAAATATACTTTTCTCTGCTACCTCCTTTATCTACCACCTTTGAGAATCGTTGTTATAAAAAAAGTTGGGCATCTCATCGAAATGAAATTCCTCTTGAATAATTAGCTTGATGTAAAAAAATGTTCTACAGATCCCCAACTATAATATATTGCCAACCATTGAAAACATAAAAAAATAAACGTATGATTTGCCAGCATTCTCCGCAATGTACATATATGGACGAAAACACTTAACCATGATTCCGATTCACACCACATTTTCATTAATTGTCCTTCGCCCAGCATCAATCCGATGTTCTCGTAAACATTCCGATAAATTAATATTCATTTACTCAAGTGTTTGCGTCGCATCCTGTTGGTTTGTTTATTAATTGCACGCGGTACAATACAAACAAGTGTTTGTGGTAATTGAATGCAGGACTTGGTGGTAGCTATTGTACTGGATGACGCCAAATTAAAAGAGGAATTTATGGTACTTGTGGGTAATACACACTTGTGGGTAAACACAACACACACAATCAATAATTAATAGGAAAAGAAAAATCCCGACTGTTTTCAGTTGGTAGGGTATAATAAAGAAAATATAGCATACTAGCTTTCCGCTTGCGGCTTCGCCTGCTCGGAATTCGGTTATATCGCACGACTTTTTTGCGATAAAAAGTATCCTACGTCCTTTCCCAAGTTTAATTCTATATTCATAACGAATTTCATCAAAATCGGTTCAGTAGTTTAGGCGTGAAAGCGTAGCAGACAGACAGACAAGAGTTACTTTCGCATTTATAATATTAAGAAGGGAAGTCGGGATGTCACTCTCAATTCTCTGGCACCCTCTAGACCCGAAAAAGCTCGATAATGGGATGCCATTTGATTCGTCTCCATGGTTACATAAGTTTTTTTTTTTAATAAACCCCCCCATTTTTAGCATTCGAGTTTTCTGTTTTTCTTCTAATTACTACTAGTTTTAGGGTGGTTTCTACAAGAATAAAGAGGGCAATATAGATGATACACGAAGTGATTAACTATCACGTTCGTCGATAATTTACAAGTAAAACTTTATTCATCATCTCTGTTCATAACTTATTAGGTCGAGTGTACACTGATGTTGTGTCGTTGAAATCGTAAATCCTAATTTAGAGATTCTTATTGCATTTAGTACAGGAAGTATGTATGACATTGGAGAGCTGTCAGTTGCCTGTATTTGTTGTTAGGGTTCAATTAGTAACTGGAATTTTATTAAAATTAACTGATTGAAGGGCGGGTGTTAATATGTATAATAATGGAAATATTCAGAAATGCAAGGTATCAAATTGTACCTACATTGAGTTATTTGATAAAAAATCTCAGACCGAAAAGTATATAGACTTAGTCTTGAGAACAAAAGAGTAAGGTTAATTTGTTTTCTTTTTTTACGATTTGACATACGTCACAAAGCACAGCCTGCATACCAATGTTTACCGGGAAACGTTATCATTTGTTATTAACGTTATGTTTTTTCGCCTTCGCTTTTTTGTTCCGTACGCGGAGTCTATATATTTTTGGTCTGCTAGAGAACCCTAAATTAATCCATTATAAAGATTTATGCACTACTCAAAACCTACGGAAGTTTATCAGAAATTAAAGCATGACGTTATAACTAACTCTAGGCTAGAATTATCTGCATAACAAACATACACGTGCTCATTTAATTAAGTTAATTGAAAGATTTATACTCTCCATTACGTCTGTAGATTAGAATCCCGCCATGTGTTGTTTTTAAATAGTATTTATTTGTTACGGATCAAATCGTTTGCGTTTCATTTAGGTACTTATCTTCTTCTTACATAAAATATAATTGAAAGAAGATTGAAAGTTTGGGGGGAGCGGTTCTGTTTGTCTGTGTGTTTGAAAGAGCATCACGTGTAAACGGCTGATTTGACAGAACAATTGATGAAATACCCAAATAGTCCTAAATTCGGGACGTTATTTAGGCTTTATTTTATTTAAATCAGTCCACTCTATCAAAAGTTATAAAAATTTAAAGTTTGTATGGGACTTCTCTAACTGACGTGACTGGAAGTTGAATGGTCAGCCATATTTAAAAAACATTTTGTTTGTTTTTAAGCTAATAGGTAACAGTTTAGCTTACGTTTGCTGAAAATGAGGGTTTTAGCCACGAATTATCGAGACAAAATGGGTCCAAATTTGAACCCCTTTTTAGATCGAATTACCTATTATGAGTTTCACATTTGACACAATTAAAGTCTGCTGTTTCTAGTCTACAGTTTGACATATTAAGTTATGGTCAAATTTCTACGAGAGTACGGTCTTCTAGTATCTAAACTGAATTACTAAAACGCCCTCAAATTAAAAGATCTTGATTGAATTTTATTCACCACATATTTCCAATTCATGTCAGTTATTAGAATGACGTCATAGTCATTTGTTCTTTAACTCAAACGTATCGTCTTTCTGAATGTCTCTCTCAATTTACGTTTACATATCACGAAGCGTTACACATAACTCTTACTTAGATGTTATAAGGTTGAAAATTGACTGTTACCCGAGCATCGTGAGATGCAACTTCTGTTATGAATTGGCGTCTACGACCCTACGTCCCTTTGTATTAATACCACAAATGTCTGATCAAATAAATTTAAACATCATCATTGTCGCAAGCAATTGTGTGTAATTAAAATTGTTCTTTTTCAGGTTTGTACACGACTGAAACCAATTGATGGCATATTGTAATACTGGTAAGAATTCTCAATTAACGCAAATATATCTCAAGCAAACGCTTCTAATAAAAAATGTGCATAAGTACTTAATAGAAATGATCACTTGGTTCAGTGCAGAAAATAACGCGATAAAACTTGCGCTGCACATTTGAAAGTGCTCCATAGAAGTTCACAGAGGTGTTTAAAATCTGCTAATTTGGAATTAAACAGCGTGGTGACAATTGCCGTACTTAAATTGTAGGCCCAGATTACAAAGGAGACCTAAGCCTCCGTTGGGTAGTTAAGTTAGTACCGGAACACTGGGCAATTTTGAATTGTTTTTATTTGTGTTTTGAATAACAATACTCATTTTCAGCTCGATCAGAATTTATATACTGTGTCGGAGATGTTTGCCTAAAAAAAAATCACGCTGATAAATTAAATCCATCAAAATAACCGTGACAAAACAATTAATATGTGTCCTGCTTGTAAAACAAATTGCAAAAAATATGTAAATGTTTGTCCGACTATAAAAAATCTACTGAACCAGCGTAGCTGTGGGCGCGCAAGCTTATCAAGATGGCTGCCGCGGCGAAAACTTTGAATAAATTACGAAAGGCGATTACTATTGACTGTTAAGGATCTGTTAATATAGTATTGTGGCCATATTTGAAGAGATCACTATATTTTTAGTTAGTAAACTACAAAAACTACTGGTATAAACGTCTGGTGACTAAATTTTGCTCCTACGCTTCGCTTGAGTTTATTCTATTTAGGACAGTTTAATTCCAAAGACTGTTTGAGGTTTTCCACGTTACGTATATACGAATTTATCGTCGTATTTACTGTTAGGAATCCTACTATTTAGTTAGTCTTTTATCCAACAACTTTTTTTATGGTATGGGCGTAGTAAACGGGTATAGTGCTACCATCTTTTGTCGACCATGGATATGACAAACCTCGAGTAGAACCATAGGGGGGAACGTTAGTTGGTTAGTAAGTCTTGTTAATAATGTTTAAAAGTATAGTGACATTTGTTAATTCATTTTTAAAGGACTCTTGAAGAAAATGGCTAGCTTTTTGAGTGGGTTATAAGTCCTTATGCCAAGTGCCGGCTAGTCGTTTCTACTTCAAAATAAACAGTATAAAGCTCTTTTTGGACCTTAAAAAGCT
>LGAG01000056.1:10676-30603 GCA_001278395.1 Lerema accius | reverse complement strand
AAAAAGTAATAGTGGCAGCCCTACGTTGAGTGACAGTCAGACTAGCCGGCGGACCGTGAGGGTAAACGACACATTTCAATGATCTCGCGTGTTCGACGCCGTTTTGTTGTGTTTTGTACGTATTTTGCATTGTTATTACGTATCCATCCATCCGTCTTTGTTATATTATCAACTCTTTACACTCTGAAAACATTGTATTAATCTTCGGAAGTCTGCTACGAACCGGTTTAGAAATTGATTTTTTTAATTGTTGAGTTGCAGCTTTCTGCTTTTCCATTTACCCGACGCCAAAAAGGAGGGTAAAAATAATGTTTTTCAAGCGTTTGCTTATATTTTTCGTTTACTTCTTGGGCAAGCTCTACATTACAAACAGCTTGATAAATAATAACATTATGAAGTATCATTAAATTTTTCTTCATTTTGCGTGCGAGTAACAATAGATTTTTTTAATATAAATTAATACAAGTTTTTCGTGATCTGTATAAATTACAATATGATATTGAAGAAGACAAGGCACAAAGTAACCTGAAATGTAGCTTATGATTTGGCAAAATATGCTACAAAGTTGAAACTAGCACCAGAATTTCAGGCATTGGATTCTGATTTCGAGACAATTCTATTAGCTAACTGAATTTAATGAGATATTCTAGTTATCGTACTTATAAAGTAAGGTACTTGCCCTCTATGGCAAACGGAATTATTATAACTTGTTTGAATATTACCATTTTTATCTCGAGTAGTTTCGAGGTAGACTAGTTAATAATGTTAGTGAAATTATGCAACAATGATTTAGTAATTAAATTCCAATTATTTTTAATTACATGTAACATGTAAAAACCCTGAAATGGTTATCACTAGCTGAATCAGTGTTAATTAAAGCGTTTCAAATGTCTAGACAGAAGCGACAAGGCTAGTTCTCAGAAATTAACTGTTGATTGGGCGTATCATATATTTCGTTGGTTTGAATTAAGTTAGGGTTGGCACAAGAAGTATAATTAATTAATTTACGCCATAAAGTATATAGGTACATAGAAAATATGAAAGATAGGGACAATAAAAATAGGAGTTTTGTGTGTAAAACACTTCTTAATTTTAGGTCTTAAATTGAAGTCGAACTTTGGTCACTAATATTTATCAGCGATCAAAGTTATAACTAAGTTATACTTATATGACCTATTTGTAAATTTTCTTCTTCTAAATCATGTTACTTTGAAAAATAAGAGAGTTACAATATTTGTAAGGTATTTGTTGCGCAGTTATTGTAAATTGCCTATAAAGTATTTCTTTATATTAAGCGTTACATTTAAAATTTTTAACCGCTTACCTCGTTTTATCGATTTAAGATTTTAAAACCATTTTTTGTTTATTAAATTCGAAAAACAAAATCACAATATTTATTAAAAAAAAAAATGAAAATTGACAACCCTATTTTATTTTCCCTAGTTGGGCCACGGAGTCAGCATGTATCTAGATTGATTTTAGCACATTCCTTGACTCCTGAGTACGGCCGTCAGCGACCCTGGCCTGATCAACTGGTTTCATAACTGATAGCAATGACCAAACTAATTAGACCTATGAACATATTGTGACATGTTCGTGTTGATTAGTGTTGCCAGGTTTCTTGAGTTTGATAGGATATCCCTGTTTTCAGTTGTTATACAATTCTACAGTTTATCCTTAACAGCAGGTTATATTCACTTTCAATGATCCAAATCCCAAGTATTTATGACACCTCTTATCACTTTCAATAATCCAACTATTTTTGATTTTTATACATTTATTCTCTTTGATTAGTTACGCATCCTTTTACATGAATATCTCATTCTTCAGAGGATCTCAAAGCTTATACTGTAGCGTCCTAGTCTGCCGTAATAAGTAAAGAGAGGCCTCCTTTTAAAAGCCTGTTATGTTTGAGCGGCAATAAATGGAATAGTCATAGGATATCGTCTACTTTGTATGGAATGTTAGGGCACCAAAATATAGTTCTAAATTTGCAAATACCTACTCTGGGGTCTGAATACGATGCTGAATACGATTTGATACCGTAATTATAAGTAAAATATGAACTCAAAGCTAATAAAGAGTTTGTGAATCTATATAAATATGTAGGTAACTATGGAGTTTGTTTTGACAGATAAATTGCAGACGTCCCGATTTGATCATTCTAATCTTGGCTGTACTATTTGTTGATCGTATCAAAGTACTTTAATTTAATGCGATGTGTACGCGCCTTGATATGATGTTCAAGTACGTAACGACATTTCTGATTCGTTGATTAAATGCGTCGTGTAACTCGTGTTATAGGTACTAATTATACCGTGTGCTAAAATTGTAACCACTTGGTTTTCTTTCATTAATTAATTGTTATCTAACTGAGGTGTCTTTACCCGATTGTGCGAGACGGAGGCTAATGTTTTAAGTGTATGTATGAATATATCCATTTCTGTGGAACACTCTAGATCTCCACTATAGTAGGCAGCAAGGGACGTATTAGCATTATGACTTTGTTATAGATTTGTACACTAAGCCCCATAAAAGATCGCCGCTCTTTCCTAACACGCAAGTCTTATAAAAACTGTCTTGTTCCAGAGCCAGTAATGTCCAAGCAGTAACAACACAAGATGGCGAGCGCAGGCGCGGTGTTGTTGGAGGCCAGGCCTTTCCGGCCCTTCAAGTCCTCCGAGGAGTACCTGTATGCTATGAAAGAGGACTTGGCGGAGTGGCTCACAGTCCTCTATCCAGAACTGAGGATCAGCGCTGATAACTTCCTGGATAGACTTGATACTGGCGTCGCTTTGTGTTCGGTAAGTTATTAAGTTAACACTTTTAAACATGATTGTACTTTAGAAGATAATATAGTACGTACTCTATTATGATTTCGAGATTGTGACTGAAATAACAGTCTCTGTATTTAATTGTCGGAATCTATGGATGAAGACGCAATTAAATGGGTTGTCACTTTGTCAGTTATCTTTACGCAATCTTTTGCAAATTTTACTCTTTCTTTAGGAGAAAAAAGCATATAAAAAGGCATTATATTCGACTCAGCCATGAGTAGGCGGGGGACTAGCTGGTTAAGCGTATTTATTCAAATAATAGCAAGATTGTTGTTATTTAAACCAATATTTCACGTGACATTGAATACCAGACGTCACCTTCGCCGCCATGACATGTGGAACTGAACGCTAAAATTACATTGGTTCTGGATAATGTAAAATTAAACGTGTTAATGAATATTTAGTGTTTAGTGTTTTTCGGTTTTGACGAATGTATTCTGCCGACTTACTAAAATCTGCACTTTCTAGTTCTTAGAGTAGGTAGGTAGGTATGTTTTTAAATGTTTGTGATGACTTCTGAATGAAACGTGATGTCTAATCGAATAATCTAATTGTATAATACGACCCGCACTAGATATAACAATTCAAAGAAGGACAGAAATTCTAATATTAATTGAAATTAAAGCAAAGTGCAGTTTGGTAATAATAAGAAAATAGAATACCCTGGGAAGTCTTACGGAAGTCTAAACCGCCAGGGAAATCTAAACCGCCATGATTCAATAGTAAAACTCTACCAAAATCATTAGTATCTATATCTATATCACACGAGTCTCCGTACACAGTACATTATGTGTATAAAATATAGATAGTACAATCTCAAGATAATATTTGGTTGGCCTCTATTGATTAACTCTGACATCGATTGTAACTCGCGATAACTGCGATTTACCATATTGTCTCTCAATACAATTTCTTTACGTTAATATTGTCTCTCAATACACTTTCTTTGACTTGTCGTTGTTGTTGCAAGTAAACGTCCAATTTAAGTTGCTAATATAAAAAATACATTAATTTGTTAAATTCTAAATTCGAACTTAGGTACCAATGACACACTCACGTATTTTTTTTAAATCTACGAGTGTAGTTCCCGTTTTGTAAAGGTGCTTTTATATTGACGAGAAGAAGCGGGGAAAGAAAAATACATTTATGTACGGAAAGGCTTTGGTCGTGGGTTCTATGGCTAACATAATTATAAAAACAAAGAAACATACATAATCAAGAATAGTAAATCAAATCAATCTTTCTTACTGCCTCGCTGGGCATTAAACCCAGGACCTAATTGAACGGCGATTCAGCAAAATAACCATTGCGCCATATGCACATCATAATAGGCCACAGAGCGAACGTTTTCTATAACTATTTTGGCGCCTATGACGGTTATGATGCTTTGTTGATACTTAATAACAGTTTTTAAACCATTTATGATAGCATCTGTCACCTTGAAACTGTTAAGAGATGCTTAAATATTTTAATGTGCGCAAATTTTTAAATATTTTGCAACTAAGTGATTTAGATGCCAAATTTGTAGCGACCTTCAAATGCTTAAGTGTTGTAATATGTTATTAACGATTGAGTCGATAGTTCGCAATAAATGTATAAAAAATAGAACCTTTATTGTAAGTAGGTGAGTAACATACAAAGTAACAATTAAGGGGGTATGCATTAAGTATGTAACGTTTTTTTGGCAATTTTTCGACCTCTGTTCCCTCTTGGTGAGATGTCGTGAGATTAGACTTAGCACTTCCCCCCAATCTCATTTCATTTAAAAATAATTGCATCTAGTGTAAATGCGTTAGACTGTTAGGCTATCGGCGTGTGTCAGCTGATAATTATTATCAGATAAATGAACCGGCCTTTCCCTACATTATATTGACGCATAAAAATACTTGAAATACAAAAGGCCTTACTACGATTTTAACAAGTAAACACGTGCCTGCTTACTCATAATTTGACCCCGTAACCTAGTTGTTAGTGAACCTGCCTGCGTAGCGAAGGAGTCCCGGGTTCGATTCCCGGCCGGGGCAGATATTTATGAGACAGATAAGTGTCTGTTCTCAGGTCATGAGTGTTAAGTGATGTATTATTTGTGTTGTCCATGCCACACCACCCACCCACCATAACAGTGTGTTAGCGTTTTTTTGTTTCTTTTTTTTTTTAATTATTTCAAATTAGTATTTTTTTATGGTACCTAAAGGCTATTCTCAGTCGAAACAAATTTAGGTACCTATAATACCTATTACAATAACAACTAGATTATTATTAGTCCGTAGTCAGCTCGAAACTCATAGATTCATTTTCTGTAACCATCGCTGTGTTTACGCACCGGAAATAGTAAGAATGAGTCAGACAAACTTCGCTGAAACTGAGCACTGAATCAGTTGATAGGTGAAGTGTTCATGACTGAGACACTCATAGTTCATTTTCGTCGCGTAACTCATATGATAAACATAATAACTGAAGACTTTACGATCTTTTTACACGACTGTAAAAAAGGCAATGTTTTGCGAGAGTATTTAATTATTTATGTATGTCAATTTCTTTGGCATGCCCTAGAGCCATAACGGTTTGTCGGGTTTTGACATTTTAAAGTGTCTTTGGATTCGTTTCGATTATGATAGTGACATAGGGTATAATATTTTTAATATACCATACTTTTAGTAATCAGGTTTTTTTATTTTTCTTTAATGATATCTAATTGTTGGATAACGTTATAAAAATAAATAAGTACAAAATTTAGTACAGGATCGTTCCCCGAATAACCAATACTACTCGTAAATATGGGACAGAAAATTCAGGCCTGGAGTCCATTAAGAAACGCGATAAGATCAACGCCTGCGTATAAAAACAATTATTTAATCTGTGGCAACGTGGCTCGTTCTCGGAGCCCCCGACACCTGCGCCGGCGCCTCCGCCCCCGTCCGATAGTGGCTCGCGTGCCGATCACAAGGACGCATATTTACTTCAATAACTACGTTTTATATAAACCTAGGTATTACGGGTATATACCAGCTGGGTATTTTTCTTAACTGGTATCGCTATAGGGCGCGGATTACGCTAGTTCCTTAGTTCCTAATCTGAGGGTAATTACCCCCGCGGGGGTAAGGTATTTTACAGGGGTATCAAAAGACCTAATTGTTAAGATCATAAAATAAAAAAATACGGTTTATTACTTGTATTGTTTGTTTTCATAACATTTCATAGACAGGGTAAAATCAGTATTCCTCATAGGTCACAGGGGTAATTGTACTGAAAAGGTTGAGAGCCACTGAACTAGTTGCTGGAGATTAATAAATAACGATATTAACGAAGATTGTTTACCTTTTAAATCACGACGAAAAAAACGAGGTATAGATATACCCATAGACAATGTAACAGACACACCCAGATTGAGAACAGAAATTTTAATTCGTTATTCAAGTGTCTGCCCCGCTAGGAATTGAACCCTGGACTTATAGAACGATGGTATGGTATAGTAACAATTACACCATACAGGTCACGAGGGAATCGAAAACTCGAATTTCCGTTGAAGTATTTCTTTTAAACACATTAAGATGCCAATCGACAAAGTTTCGGAGAACAACACAATCGGTTAACAATGAACTACACGTGTGGTACAACACTGGCATTTTGATAGATTTGCGAAAACTTGGGGAAATACTTCGTAAGTGACAGGATGGGTGGGGTATAGCGGACTTACTTTTAATAGATAGATATTATATTTCGCACCTTTATTCGACGCGATTTATAATAATAACAGAGTAGCTACAAAATAAATTGTAAAACGTCAACCTTTCCCCCCTAAAATTTTAGACCGCATTTTTTTCTTTTTAAAAATACCTAATGACTAAGAGTTAACTTCTATTTCAAATCAAGGTAGTGTTAACAAATTAAGATTTATCAAGTTATTATACTATTTCTAGTCTCAAAATAATAAACTATAAAACATTGATTATTTTAATAGGGAACACTAAGTATATTCTTGGCGGTATAATTTGGTGAGGGGTGGCAACACTGTTTTTCACATAATGGCGTCTCGGGTATTGTTGAATAAAGTAACTTTAATAATTAAATTATCAATTGTTATGAAACGATACAAAGGAATTAATACTGTTTATATTGGTGGACTTCATTTCAAAACTGGCAACTCCGCATTCCCGTAGTGACGCACCAATAACTTAAACATCTACCACTAAATTTCTTCCTTTCTAAATCCTGCCTCAAAAGACCAGGATCTTATCAGATCATCAGCATGCGACTAAGGTACACAGAACGTTATCAATGGAATCGTTCATTACTCAGTAATCAATGCGGCTGATTAACATTCAGCATGCAAATTAGTGATTAGCGGTAACAGTTAGCGAATGCTTTCCTGATAATGGATTAACTTGTAGACACAACAGTTCGAAGGATTCTTTGGTGGTCCGTGGTAGGACTAACAAGCTATAATAGTCTATATTTATTTTCTTAGGTTAGGGTTTCCTAAAGCTTAAAAATATGTTTTTAGCTGTTCAGTGTTTTGTTTTTTTTAATTAATTTATTATTTGATAAGTTTCGTTGTTATTAAGGAACGTAGTTTTCCCTGTTTCTAAATATGAAATAAATTTTGTGGTGCCCTCTACAGGTAATATGGGGATGAATATGTTACTTATTTATTGTTTTCCCTATGGCGTTTGGTATCGTTATATGTATAGGTGGTTTAAATAATGGACTTTAAAGTGCAATTTCTTTAAGATTAGTTTCCCTTATCAGCAAATATATAAAAACTATCCCCATTTATACGGTAACAAGAACAAAGCGAATTAATAAAAACGTGTTAATGTAAAAATGTCATGTGTTTATCTCAAAAATACTTGTCACAACAATACCTCCCACAAGTACTGATTGCAAGCAATTGCGACTTACAGGAAATGTACTTAATATACATTCTTGCGAGCTTGGAATTAAATCTCAATTTATATGTGAATTTTTTACTGTAGATTTACATTGTAACTTACTACTTTTTGGTTTTTTCCATTTATTACCGACTGGAAAATGTCGTTAAGTTCAGGTAAATAGGTAAAAAGCCAATTACCTACATATACAATGTAATTTATCCTTATAAAAAACTAGATGCCTAGTTACTTCGCCCAGCTGCGTAGAGTACCACCGCGGGAGACCTGAATTAATTCAACGACAAAGATGGCATAAAAATAAAACATTGACTATAATGCACGTGCAGGATTCGAACACGGATCTTCCATGCGAGAAACCGACAAGTCATAGAAAATCCAACCGTAAAAGCACCCTATAAAGTTCCAATTTCAATGGTCATTAAAGCTGCTTTAGTCGATGTAATGTGCTATTACAGTTAATCAATTTCACCTGCTATCGATTAAAATCGATTTCAACGATATACGACTTGAAATCGAATCGCGATTAAATCAGGAAGCGTGGCTTATTTCAGGAATCTGGTCGCCACGCCTCGGTTGTTCTAGGTCGTGAGCCAAGAATGCGACAGAGACAAACAGACGGACACGCAGTGCGTATTGAATTCTCGTGTCGAATAACAAAACACAAACACCGTCACGGAATGTAAATATTGTGTGAACTGATTGTTACTGAAACTACTGAACCGGTGGGAATTGATTAAGCTATTTATATTTTGTATTTCTTACTGCGGGATTAGAAAATGGAAATTCGACATCATTCAAGGTCAATTCGAAAATATTTTTGAAAAATAAAATTATCATCCAGATCGATAATATGATTCAAGTACTTCATTGGATGGGTAGCAATTATTTTTATATAGACGCTAAAAGTTTTCCCAGAGCGTCCTAGGTTAATACTTAATAGTCACTAGTTCCTTCCAAAGTAACAAAATCTTGTGCAAATACGATGACATTTGGCAAGCGGCGTGAGTTCCCTAATGCATGGCATGGAGCGATTCCCACGATGGACGTTGGGACATCGCGTGTTCTTAACATTATACAGGAATTTCGCCGAAAACTCAGGCTTTAAAGGTGTTCAAGTCACGTATTTTGATGTCCAACCGCCCAAGAAGATTTCTCACGGACGACTATACGTATGAAAATCAAAATACACTTAAAGCCTTATTCACATTCGCATCACAATATCGCAGTACTACTCATAAGTACTGCTTGCGACATTTTGTCGTGTCTGTTCCAAGCTGTCGCGTGTATGAATAGGGCCTATAAAATGACAATTGTCAGGCCACGCGCGCGAAAACGTTCTCACGGAGCTCATACCTACAACTACTACTTACGTCAGTAATGTGCGTAACCGTTAGGTTTAACTCAGATTTATTTTGATTTATTGCCGTCAATTGCCCAGCATTATTCTTACACAAAGTGTCCTAGTTCTACCCTCTAAAATCCCTTCCTGACGCTTTTTAAACCAGGACAAATTCGGGGATATTCGGATGAATAGCAGCCCTAGTTAAGTGGGATTTTAATCAATAAAATCCCCTGAACACCCCGTCTCGGGTTTCACTCTCCCGCCGAACGCTATCTTGCTGACTAGGCGCGAAAAATGATGGTGTAGTTTATGTCATTCTCATACACTATGACTGCTTTCAAGCAGCGTTTGGCGTGAGGGTGGAAAGAAATGGTATTTGTCTGGAAGGGCAGAGCCTTTAATCTAGCGTTTTCATCATATCCACTTCTAATAGCTGCCGCTGCAACAGCTAGGCTGCCACATTTAAATCGTTTAGTTATCGGTGCTGATACATTTAGCATGCCAGTACTGCGGAGAGGGCCGTTTTCAATGAATTTGCGTGTTTGCGGTGTACGACCACGACACTTGCGAAATACGTGTCTTTATACAACTGTATCAGATACAGATGCAACAATGTTGTTTAGTGACAAGCGCTGCATCTGATTACAATTTAAATTATGTAGGTATGTGCCTCTATTATTAAGTGAATGAACGTAGATTATTATTATAATTGACATACCTTACGTTAAACATAAATTTATGCTATTTTATTTCGTCATTCTCTTTCCTTTTTTAGGCACTTTTCTTCCGTTTTTAAAGGCTAATCTTTGTCTCGGCGCGATCGTTTTAAGTTCGTGTGTGAAAAATAACCGTAACATTTAAATAAATTCGTATTTACTTCCCAACAAATTAAACTTGTATGGAACTCTCACTATTAAGAATCCTCACAACAGAATCGTCAGTGTCAATAAATCCCAAATCCCCGTGTCGTAAGTCGTATCGCAATCGTAGGGATTGTTAGCACGATGACTATTGTTTCCAAGCGCGGTCTGTTCACGATTGGGCACAGATTATAAAGATCCAGCCACCATATAGGGCTTGTCCCACAATATGCCAATTAGTGGGCAAAGGTTTCGGGGTTAACCTATTGAGGTCGGTTCAATGTTTGAACTCGACTCTTAAGGAAATAGGTAGGTTAGGTCTAGCCTACTTTATTTAGAAAACGTAAGTTTATTGACTGAAAATTCAAGTTTACTTAAAAATTTGACACAATTTTGTGACAATATATTTTTGTTTATGCTAGAAAATAAAAAAGAAAGTGTACCTTTTACCTTTAACAATGGTTTCCAAGTTCATAGGAGCTTTTAAATATAATAAAAAACACGTTAAATCGATCCACTTGTTTAGTCACGTAGTCACGTAATGTCAAAGAGCATGCCATCCTCTTTGCATCGAGGATTCATTTAAGGTATCTATAATTAAATTAATTAACAAAGATTTGAATCTTAAGGGCCACGTCCCTCAGTCACTCACGAGTCACGTGACCCTCACCTTCCCTTATGAAATTGCAATGAAGAGATCAGTTTAAATTGACATTTTGCTTTTTAAAAATGGCGGGAACTGTCATCGTAATGGTTGTCGATGACATATGGAGTGCGCCAATTAATTGCCGGTAATGAACTTTAACCTGTTTTGGAATAATAAAACTATATTTCGGATCTGTGATGTTTTTTTTTGTAAAATCGCTGTATAAATTAATCTTACTTACCTGAAATATTTCAAAGCGCGCCAATTTCGCTCTGGTTAGTTCTATGCAAATCCACAGATGGCGTCACCGTCACAGCATACATACTATAAAATACATTAATAGGAGTCATAATATTTATCATCAACTTAGTATTAATCATTACTGTACGTTACAATTGCAAATGGTAATACACAAGCTCGTCACGTCGACGCTTCCGTATAAAGATTTCAAGAAATAAAATCGGGTTTCTTCACAATAAACTGTTTACTTCACCATGACCTCCGCAAGCCACTGGAGTCATTACCCGAAATTATGAATACGTTAACACTCACTGCGACTGATTGATTTTTAATTGAGCCTGAATTAAGCATGACCGAAGCTTGAAATGTCGGCAAGAATTTATCGCGGAAATACGGGATGCATATTAAAATATTCACGCCTTAAATGGCGAAACGCTTTAAGTTTAACTCAAGCAGTCATATTTTTAACTTCCCGCTGAAAAACATATCTTTTTAAGTTTTAACAATGCGGAAATCGTACGTCGGTTTTGACGATTTTGAAATTAACACCGCGAGATTGGTTTTGGATTTTTAAGACGTTTTCGTGAACTTTTCTGTAAATTTTACATAATTGCTATTTGATTTATTATCTGCGTATAAGCTTGCAAAGATACCATTAATTCTTTAGGGAACATTCGCGAATTATGTACTTACCTACGTAAGCACCGCGTTTTTGATTTGCTTTTCTGGAAAAAAAAACGTACGTATAATATAGGTACTTTATGAGTCTTAATTATTTTTTTTGAGGACTTTTTTAAGAGAGGAGGGGTTAATAATTGTTAAAATTAAGCTTAAGAAAAACCTCACCGTTGAATATGATTTCACAATGCAATTGCGATAAGCAATAGTTCGTAAAAATAAACAATTATCGTGACCCCACGATAAAAATTAATTTAACAGCTGCGTATAATAATTACGAGTTATAGCGCTCTTATAAAATTAAAATTACGTTTGTCATAACGCAACATCTCAAGTGCCCAGTTAAAATATTTTTCTTTCATATTACCTTTCCTATGTAAAACCTCGATCAAATTTAAGCGCATAGGCAGCGGAAAGCGGAATTATTTAAGTAGATTATCAGAAAATATGGTTGCGTTATCAGAAGTATAAGAAAAGGTTTTATTTTGATCATATTATTATGATTAAAGTATGTAGATAGATTAGCGTAAACATTTGCGCGAAAAAATTCTTGTTTTGTGTAACGAATTTGACCGTTAATGTTTAATAATTATTAAAAAGGTCCGTAATTGTATTGCGCCTTAACATAATGTAAAAAACGACTCAAAAATATTTTTTTTCACGTTTCAAATTTTTTCAAGATAATCACATGTGCCACATTTTTCTATTCATATTTATATCAAGTATACATCATTTCGTAATCCAATTATTTAATTCACATCAAATTTCATCTCACACATCATTATAAAATTTTGGTATGAAATCGCTTTCCGCTTAATTCCTTCTTCGATTTGTCCGAGGCACATCAACAATTAGAGGGTAAAAACGTCGTTATAGCAATTAAGGCTGTATGCCAAGATCATTAGGGTCCATAATAAATCGTAATTGATGTACATTTTAGTGTAACCAAGGACTATTGTCCCCTTATAATGGGCACTCGAGTTTTGCGTCTGATTCAATAATTTAATATTTATAATGATGTCCTTAATGGTACGGTGAATATTTGTAATTTAACAAGTTGTTTGGTAACTTATTGTGCGGTACATATTATGATATGGGTAGGTACTCACGATAGGTCAATCGTTTGTAATTGTCGTGAATTTGACGACGTACCTATTAGATGTTTAAATGCAAACTATAATTTTCTGAAGAAGTACGGTGTGTAAATATGCTTTTATTAATCCTTTTTCCTCTTGTCAGTGAATTTCTTTTTTTTTTCAAAATGGCCATAATAATACAAGAGTCTTAGTTACTTACGTAACTAGGTATAATTTATAGAAAAAAAAAATAGAAAAAAGACAATTTTTATCAACCCGGTATTACTCAAATGAGCCTAAAAATAAAAAATAAACATCATAATCTAAACTGCCTAGATCCGCCTTCCTACACGCTAGGAAGACTAGGATGCACAGAGTAATGCATCCGGTATAGTTTTCCGGATTCTTAGGGAAACCGGATAATCAGGCAGAGCGCAGTTATTACTTTGCTCTCATATTGTTACATATTTACTCAACTGCATTACAACGAGAGTATTTTTAAGCGTATGTATGTAAGTCTATTTGTTTGACAGGCTTTACAGTCGACACGGCATGAATTTTTAATGAGTAGTCATTAGATTTGTCTTTATTGTTGAAGTTTGTTAGGTTTGTTGTGTTCTTAAAATCTCGCTCTTCTTATGACTTGTTCAGTAATTTTTCTTCTATATTATACTAGATTAATAGGTTAACCTTCAGTAGAATAAATGCAATTATTATTTAGTTATTAGCACGACGTGGTTGTGCATTAAAATTAACATGATGAATATGATAATACTCCAGTACTTCGCTAATGCTATGCCATAATAAGGTGATTGAATATCCAAGGTTATTGCGATCACTGAACGCTTGTCAGCGACGCCACAGGATGCGCGGTACGCGACCTGCATTTACGGGTTAAAGGATGGATAGATTAACGATCGGGTTTAGAAGGGTCATTTCATTAATCAAGGATAGGTTTCGTTTGCGTAGTGTTTAGAACAGTCGGTTGGTTCATTGGTCCCTTATAGCTGAGCCAAAACATTAAAAAATTTTTTTTTCGATAAATCGACTATTAAACACCGTAATAAACAACATGATTTACTCAGAAAGTGGAGCTAAGCTTTTGTACAACATATTTTGTAAACGATAAAACTTTTTAAAAGTAAACCTAAACATCTTTATTTAAAACTCTCTTTTAAAAAAATTACTTTAGCATTAAAAAATATGTTGTCAAAATTTGCGTTTATTTATTTATTCATTGACACTAATAAATTCAAAAAAATCACAAGCAAATGATCACAAAAATTGTGAAGCCGTCTTTATTATAAGTGTAAAGAGCATCAGAGCTGATAACAGTGGGGTAGGTATAAAAGTCAGAATAAAAATCTCTGTACTTTCAGTAATCTATGACCTTTCTTATTCGGTGCCCTAAACCCAAATCAGGTGACATAACTCCATTGTGTGTGCGTGACTGTGTCTACGTAAGCTGCACAAATTATAATTCGCAATCGACGTCACGCACACCATTCCTAATTTGAATTTGAATAATTTAAGTCGTTATCAATGGATCTGTGACGTGTATTGATGAATTGGTTTGGCTGGTTTTTGGTATGACAGTTGGTATGGTTGTGTATTGTTCTTTTGATCCTAGAGGGCATGTTGTTTTTGGTGTTAGTGGCCAGTATAATTCTTTCATCTATAAGGACGGGGCTAAGCGGTCAACCCATAAAAATGATTAATTTCTCAAAGACAAATAAAATTGTTTAAACTCTGTTGTTTATTATGTTGCTTATTATCCTAGTATTTTGTTTACAAAAAGGTTTATTCATAAAGATTTTGTTACTGATTAACTCTGATATGATATACTATGGCTCATGAAAAATGACTGAAGTATTTTTTTTATAAACTAAGTGGTATTTTCTGTCGAAATCCGTGGCAATTTTGCAATTACTATAACTATAGTGTTAAATACTTAGAAGTTAATTAAGGTCATCACAATACTTGTTATAATGTTTTTTTTTTGTTTTCAGGTAAGTTACCTTGTGAGCAATTGACACACAGAAATTTACATTCAGGTTAGTATGTACCTTTCTTACAAAGAAAATTGCAGAGCGAAATTTTACTACGTATAAAATCTTTATTAGGCATCGAACACCATTTTAAATGAGGTTTATCTATTTTTGTCTAATAAACGTAAAAACAGTCATTGTCCGGTTAATTTAATTGTTTACCGGACAATAACGAAGGCTATAGAAAGAGCAGATTAAAGAACTATTTTTGTCTCATTGAAGAGAGATCTTGAATTGTTTATCTTTCTTTCAAATAGGAATTTATAGATCAAGGACATCGAAGGTTGTAGAATGATTTACATTATAACCAAAATAACAAACAAACAACCAAATAAATATAATTGGGTTTCACATTACCGAAAATAAGTGCGTAGTGTAATTTATTAGTAGGTATAAAATTTTCACTTGGTTTGGTTTTAAATCCTGGTAATTCAATGTTGGTATTAAAATATCGCTTGCAGCTTAATCCCTGAAAAGATGATTTTGTAACTACTTTCAACGTTTACGTATTTTATTTTTGCTCTAAAAGATAGCCTATCCAACTCCAAGACCTACTAAGTATACGCTGAAGTTATTTCAAATTGGGTATAATAAAAGTTCTTCGCAATGATATTAAAGATACAGAAATGTCATCTGCTCTAGCCCAGGCCGTAGACCATGATCTATTATGCTGTGAATGAAAACGTGGGCCCAGCAGTGGGACAGATATGAAAGTAACTAATGACCGAATAACTAGATGGTGGTAGATAACACAATTCGCCATCAAGTCTCTCGTGTCACTGCTATTGACATAAAAAGCAAGCAAACCCACACACCTATTGCCTCTAATTTGCATTTAGAGACTAAGCCTAATCGCGATCTTAAAACTGGTTTTTGAAAGCGTGATACAATTGTCACAGCATGATGTGTCACTCTAAAACAAGCTCTTTAGTATCACGTTTATGAGGCAACTTGCGTAACTAGATGTACAGCTGATTTTTTATGTGAATAAATAAGTAAGTAAACATTTACATCCTGGGATTATCTGTCACTGATGAAGTGGACAAGACAGCGTAAATAGATAAGTAGACGTCATCAGACGAACACCCATGACGAGAAACTACCAGCTAGGAATTGAATCCTTTTATTATGCAGACAGAACCACTACTGGGTCTAACAAAGCATGCCAACATGCATTGTAATAATTCTAAACGTAACGTGAGTATGTACTACGTTTTTGGTAGTCATCTAATACAACTTTCTTGTATCTAAATGGTTATCTTTATCGCTGTGGAGTACGATTTCTCGTGGGTGAGATTTTATAGAGTGTCCACATATGGGACGTTCTCCAGGTAGGCTTTTAGATTAAAGTACTCTACCGACGGAGCTGTCAGGATAGGCGATCACGTATTGTTTGTCATCTACCAATCTAATAATCGTATCTGAGCTTGGGTCTTAAGATCTAGTATTTTTTCCTGTTTTTCGTTTCGATGTGTTCAATTTGTTGTCTTCTACTTCCGAGTTTGAGATTTACTTATTTTCTCATTTCTTTAAGTCAATCGCAGAACTTTTTGTCTTGCCGAACTATTCTGGTTTGGCTTTTAAAAACTGGTACTTATCTTCTTTCTTTAAGTTGATCGGCTAATGATTTGACGTGTTCGGTTTAGCCATATGAGAGATTTGTCCTGCTATCTTTCTTTTGTCTTCTTACTTGACCAGCAAATTATCGATGACCCCTTTAATGTGACTGATATCATTAAGCGACAGTGATCACTTATCGTCAGGGACCTAGTTTACAAGTGTGTCGGATATGTACAAACCAACAAAATTAAATTAATTTTGATTAAAATCTGCCACAATGACTAATTGATTGTGTAACAAGTCTTGCTTTAATTCTGTGTAGCTAATGTAACTCTGTAATTTAACATGTATTAATTTAGTTGCTTTAACAGTTAGGAACAGAATTACGAAATTGGTTCATTCTAATTCCCACAGATACTTCCATGTCTTTAGTATTACAACAATTAAAACTATTAAAAGCCCATGCTTGGCTTCACCAAACACTGAGATCTTTCCCAAATGATTTTTCTAATTGACTTATGGGATTAATTTCTCTGAGGTAATTCTATGCTTTGATATACGTCCATTGTTACAAGTTCTCATAATTTGACTGTGCTCGTTTTATATGTATTATTCTGCACCGTAATGTTAATTTTAATGTTTTTGGTGCATTGAACTTCGCCCTCTTTGAAAGTTCGGTTGGTTGGTAAAAATTATGATAACGTTACTTCATATAGCTACAATATTAATTTACTGTAACACACGTAATGTAACCTACGTTTCAGTTGTTACTGAGGGTCTCAACATCATTAATTTACACAGCAAATACGCCATAAACAGCAACACAAAAGCAGATATTTTTTTTTATATTAAATATCACATTCATTAATTTCTCTATTACTCACTCATGATTAGTGAATCTCCCAAAAGTTTTGGATGCTTGATTTATCTCTAGATAAAGCTTTTATTTCGAAAATAGTCAAATTACTTTCTCTACGATTATTACAAGCTAGCTTCTACTCCCAAATCCACGTTTTAACAGTTAAGCCGTATAGTAGACAAACAATATTGGCAAATCCCTCTACGGATGCCAGATATTTTGGACGCGCAAAACATGCTATACGACAACGAACGCGCACGGAAACGGTCAGCGTTGCGTGCTGCATATCGATATTGCTTCCTTCCTCTGGTTTACGAATTTAACACATAACTGTACCATTGACTATTTACAAAACATGATTTTGTTAAGCACTACTTATTTAGTGGTAAATGATAAGGTCAACAATCTATATGAAAGCGAACTATTATTGATTTTGTGTAAGAATTGCTATCTTTGTGACTAAAAATTAAAAAAAAATATACGAAGGACCTTTGCACTCGTACTCTCTTCTTGGCGAATTTAACCCTACTGTCTTTGATTAAATAAAAATAAAAAATGTATTAAAGTACACCTACACGTCATCGGTGATACTAAAATTGTGTCCGACATTTTAACCCTTAATGAAGTGCGTCGTTATACTTTTTTTTTCAAAATGTACTCGTACTTAATCGCTACCGGATGTTCTGTAAAGGCTAAACCGTTTAGGAAACTAACTTTAACAATGAAACCTGTGCGGCCTTCTGCCAGCCTCGTTAGAAACTCCTCTTGTTTTGACCAAATTCGTAATAGTTTCGCGTCAAAAATGGATTGTTCACGGCTTGTGAGGTCATGGATATTTTGCTGTTTTGTGTACAGTCTGTTTTAAGTAACGACTACACTGCAATCATATTTTTTGTTATAATTTATGACGTTATATATTTGGGCCCGGAAAAAAAACTTTTTTTGTATCGATTAAAAGTATGTAGTTACGGTTGCAGGTTACGGTTATACTTCCGGTTAGTGATTTGTCGATCCAAAAAAAGTAGTAGGTACCTACTAATATTTTTTTCTTGACAGTTTTTTTTAACCGACTTTGACTGTCAGTTGGACATATTGCTGACTAAAAAATAAAACTGGTTTTATCACTATGATGGCAGTTTAATCTTCTTTGGTCAAGATTTCTCCAATTTTTTACACATAGTCAAAAAAAATTTACCAAAATCGCAAATGAGCAAACTATTCAACCAAAACCCAAAGGAGACATAATTAATGCATTTATAAATTAGCAGACTTAGGGTCCTTTCTGCGCTGTGTATGACGACCCTTATCATTACCGTGGGCCACAAGTCATTACCGTACAGAGTTACTGAGGTTATCGCCTTCCGGTTGTAATCTTTAATGGTATTGACCCTTCATTAAATGACTTATGACCTCTTTAATATTAATTAGGTTTCCGTTGACAACTCATGGACTGAAAGTTATGGAGTCTTGTCACTTAGTTTCCTATAATGCTTACCATTAAAAACATAGTTAACGTACATAATTAAAATAAAATTGATTTCATATTTTCTTTATTTTCATATTGGCAGTTATAATAAAAAAAAAGTTTACGATGACATTTAGTGAAAGATAAAAAATGGCGCGTTTACAATTTAATGTAATCGTTAAAAATATGGAGACTTTATTGACAGTACTAAAATAATGCTGTTTATTGTTACTTGCATTTTTTGACATGTGTTGTTCCGCAATTGTTATATTAAAATGCTACTAATTTCGTAATAATTATTATAATGTAGGTACTTAAATTGGCCCTAAACCAACAATATAATGTAACTTTATTCGGATTAAGTAACTGGCGTCCAATTTTATTATTTTACTAATTACATGCCATAAAAAATTCTTAACAGTTGAGTGCTGAAAAAAATAAAATGTAGCGATTGTTAAAAATACAAAGTACCTTATCAATAAAGTTTATTGATGTATTTTACACCTATAAATCTCTTTATATGGTTTAGTGAATGTATTAAGTAATAAAATTGATATATTTCAATGATACATGCGTAATGTTTAGGTTAAACGATTAATCATTACATTTTTATTATCTTAATTGATTAGTAATTTGTTTTTAATACGAAAACAATGTTTAATCTTAAACTATTAAGGTCAATTGGCTTTGAAGTTTTCAGGGCCTAATTAAAGTGTTATTTTGTGGTTTTTTTAATCATCTGACACTTTCTGCGACTAAATTGGGAGATCCATGCTGATCAAAAAGAAAAGTTAGGACAAAAATGAAGTTATTTTCAAATCAAAGAGTCTTTGTTTGCCGATAGTTTTATAAACAAGATAAGTCGCTACAATGTAAAATAATTTTGATAGTTGACAATAATATAGACTTAGTATTGAATAAAATAATATTAACAATCGTAGTTCCATTCACATCACATACCAAGAAAATTTCTCCAATCTAATAATTTCTCGCTAACAAGCGAAACTTGTCGTTGTAAAAAAAAACAATGTTCGTTAAACCCACTCAATGGTCGATAATTTCATAAATAGCTTTCTAATATTATCGAACGTATTAAATAATAATCGATACGATAATCGCTGTTATCGAGCGATCGAAAAGAATAGGGTTGGCGAGTTCATGTTTGGATTAATTTTTAAGAATTTATTTTCATATAAATTATTGATAAAACTTAATGTTAGATAAAAGTTTGTAAATTATCAATTGTGTCTATAATTATAACTTTATAAATAAGTATATCATCAAATCTATCTGTCATCATCTATCTAATCTATCACTTATCTAACTAATATAGAGTTACACGTCATTTCGCACGGTAAAAACTGGCACGATCGAGCGACTTGGCACTTCTCGAATTTACCTAATTATTGAAAACTGCAGGTTTA
>LGAG01000056.1:0-10581 GCA_001278395.1 Lerema accius | reverse complement strand
TAAAAACATGCGAATATTCGCGAATGCGAATGCGAATGCGAATATTCGTTACATCACTATGCTGCAGTTCAATAAAAATTACAATATTAGAAGAGGGATGTAATCTTAATGTACATTAAATTAAACTCTCTCACACTTTTTTATGCTAGCGAACAGCCAGGTGCAATTATGTATTTTTGAAACGTTCGGACTAGTTTTAGGCTATAATCGGAATAAATTTCAATAAACTTGCCACAAAATATTTTGACAAACTGCTACCAAAGAAAAATACACAACCCTCAGATATAAACACAACAATTATACAAACATGTTATGCTAAAAAATATTTTGACAAAAAACTAAACAAACGACAAATTACGCAACCCTATAATAGTCAGGAAAATTGGCGTTTATGATAGAAATCAATTCTAAATATTCGACCAAATTCGTTACGGGTTAAGGAGCACAAATTCGCGAATTATTTTATGATAGTAAAACTTATATTTAACGTTACACAACGCATAATACATACAGTTTGTCTAATTATGAATACACAAATTATAGTGGATAAGTCGTAAATCCTATCCAATTACTAATATTAGTGAAAGTTTGTGAAGATGTTCGTATTTTTGAGTTTCTTTTACTCGCTAACCGTTGCATAGATTAATGTGAAATTTGACTTACGTATAGATCACATCCAAAAATAGAACATAGGATATAAATTGTCCTGATTATACGTTCCTCTGGGATGGTGTGAATGATTATACATATGTTTGTGCCTGAATTATCATCGGTGAAGGAATTTTAATTTAAACTAAGCACATTGAAAGAGTATTTCATAGGCCATAAAATCATCCTAGAAATAATTTCTCTTTGGATGAATTCAATGTCTTTTACAAAATTTTTGCGCAGGCGAAGCCGCGGGCATCGTTTAGTCGCTAATAATTTCGAATATCCATTTCAGCCTGACAGAATCGCACCGTCATACTTGTTAACAGTGATTAGATTATTGTTTCTGCGGTTAAACGCAGTGCGGTATCACAGGAACTTAGCCGATTGCGACAAAACGATCTTATCGAAACCACGAAAGTTCGCCCCAAGCGATTAAGCGAATTATGAATATCATCGTTTCGACATGAAAGGAACAACTCGTGTGCTTGCTAAATGAGACAAGTTCTCATGAGAAGTTTATTTGCATAAATAAAAATGAAATACAAAAAAGCTTGCACATTCGCACTAGGATTTCCTGTGTCGCGTGTGGGAAGGTCGTCGAAAAACACTAACTTTCATTTGGCATGTCAAAATATTTGATTGATGATATAATTAAATCTCAATAACCCCCGTAAGGTCGTTACTGTAACTAAGATTACCTTTGAGACCTTTTTTTACTGCAAGTTTTTTAAAGAAAGGAAACAAATCTGATTTGCCTGTATGGTTTGGTTTATTCAAAATTTTCGTATGCAAACAAACCAATTACTTTCTACTCTAATCTTAACAACAAAAACTTATAACTCCCAAGATTTTTAACGAAAATTAAGGAGTTCCTCAGGGATCTATTTTCGGTCCACCTTTTTTTATACCTCTCAAACACAGGTACTAGCATTCGCTTAAAGAGTAGGTAATATTAACGCAGTGGTATTAGATAAGTATACAATTAATTCTCTATTAGGTCGACTAATCGGTCATGTCTGTTAGACACGTCCGACCTGACATTGACCGCCGTCTGTTACATCATAGTCCAGATTGTGTGGTAGTTGTTTGATATTGATTTTTGTCACGTTCTTATTACATGGTAATGGAAACAATGTTTATCTATTAAAATTTGCTTATGTTAATCCGACATCTAGGAAGGGTTATCGAAGATCTTGATACATTAGTTTTTAGGTCTTCAGGTTTTTTGTGTTTCAATTCCATCGCTCCTTGCTTATGCTTTATTCGTATTTGCATTCGTATTCGTGCAGAATTTTGATTGCGTCTCGTGGGATAATTTTGTTTTGAGAACTTTTTAATTTTGTTTTTTATTGTTATGCCCACGTCAATCGATCTCTCATCGATAGTGGTCATACGTGACCAAAGTGAGTGTAAAGTGAAGGCAAATTCACTGTCCAAATTGATCATGCCCCAGGCGCAGTCGCGGTGTATCCGATTAAATTATTTATTCGCAATGACTTGTTTCATGTCCAAACGTTATCGAAGAAATGATGTTCATGTCCATGTTTGATTGTTTTCGAGTTGCCTTTTACGTTTGTCTTTCGGATTTCATCTTACTATCCTAATCTGATAGGTGTCGGAAAAGAAATTTACGCACTTGTCAAGCTGACGTATCATCGGTATCATCAACAATGCATCTATTTATTTTCTCTCCTGTAAAGTACTGATGGTGTAGTTTATTTTCCTCCACCATTAACAGAACGGTGGTCAGTGCTTGAGGAGAAGTAGGGACACATTATAGAAATAGGGCATACGATAAAATTTTTGACAATGTGTAAATCAGAAGTACCAAAGTCCAAAATACACAAGTGTACTGGTCAACTAGTGTTAAAAAAGACTAATTCTGACAAAGTAAGCTTAAACGGAGCAAGTAAACGACGGAACAAGAGAGACACTTTCTTTGATCAAGACTCTTACACAGAAAATGACCACTTGTCAATTCTTTGTGCTTGTTTAAACAATGTTATGACGTCACAGTATCATCAGCGGTCAAGGCCGCACCGACAGATACACTGACTCGTCTCGTCACTAATCCATCTTGTCACAGATCATTCGATTATGTCACGGGCGATTGGCAATCGATTTGTCAAGCTCTTAGTAGAATTACCCAATTTGTAACCTTATTTGATTGATGTTGATAACATTGTAACGAGTCGAATTCGATTTGTGATCGAGTCCTGTAAATTATTCGTTTACTATATTCCTAAGTTTTGATAAAATGTAGGTATTTAATATACGAGTGAGTATGTCCAAAATAAGGAAGTCATTATTTTGTTTAAAATTCTTTAGCAATAATATTTTTTTTTAGTTTAGTACAGAGCAGTCTATGGGTATGAGTGTGTTAGCGTTTATTTATTTATTTATTTGCTCTATAGGTATTATTATTATTTTTTTCCTTGCTGTATACATAATTGTACTAAAGTTGAGAGAATAAATGGGTTTCTTTCTTTCGTCTTTCTTACTTATGCTTGGTATTAGATAGTATGCACAGAAGTGACCTTCATCACTGAACTTATGTACCAGGTTCGATGCTTGGCCGTAGCAAATATTTATCTGGTAGTTACTATACATACTCTCAGTTTTGGTCATTTAAACCATGTCTAAAGACCTAATAATAATAATATGACTCATAGATTCTGTATTGTTTTACGCAGGCCGTTCGTTGTTATTATTTAAACAGATGTTTTAAGGAATAGCTAATTAATTTTTTGATGACAGAATTACGTCGATGACGTTCTTATTAACGACAAACATGTTATACATCAAGATGTTACAATAACAAGTTTAAATGATGGTTCTTTGAGCGCACCAATTAACTTTAATTTAATTTAAGAAATAATACTTGCAGATAATAATATTAACAACTAAACAAGTTATTAGGGTCTATGGAACCGTACAATTATTGCGGCTTGACACTCACGTAAAAAAAACATTTTTTTGTTTTCTTTTTTTTAAATATTAGTGTTTCTTTTTGGCTCTCCAACTTGATATCTTGTATGCAGCGATTCTTAATTTATCTTTTAAAAAATTTATTTAATGTGTTTTAAGGAATTCTTATTGACATTATTTGGAGCAAGCGCTGCGTCATTAACTTTGGAAGTATAATTTACAACATGTTTTTATCGCAAATGTAATTTAAATTCAGGATTCGACACGCCATGGGTTCATGATATTTTATTGTTTAATAACATGGCCGCCATTTTGATATGATTAATGGAGCCAATGGAGGGGTGATATTTGTAACATGATCTTGATTAGTTTTGGTTCTCGTGATATCTTGTAGGTCACCATGATTAGCTATTAGATTAATTTTGTTGGTAATGATAAATTATTATTAATTATCTTTATATATTTATACGTGAAGGATTCAGCTTCCTTTCTAGCTTTTTGGCATAGTTAAAGTTTACATCGAGAAGAAGTACCAAAAGCTAAATAGTGTTTAAAATGTGCCACAAAAAGGCATTTTATTTAAACATAGAATAACACAAAATGCACCATGCTACTTTATTTTTGGACACTTAAGTCACATACATATCAGACTGTACTGTTGACAGACATTTGACGTTGACATTGACATCTGACAATCAGGGATTTGAAACCTTTTGTTTTTCTCTCTGATAAAGCAGGATTTAGTCTAATTTATTCCCCAAAAGCTACGGCTACTACTAACGCAAAAATGTTCCAAAAATGTTAACTGCCTATATTATTAGACTACTTAAAAACCTAAGAGAGTTTACTAGCTTAAAAATGTGTTCAATCTACATTAGATCGTCAGTCGAAGGTCGGTCGTGGGCGCTGGCCGCTGGGCAAGCTCTATCGTGGGCGACTAGCTTTACCAGTCGCTTTAGCGCCGTTTGCGATAGTTATTTTAATAATGTAAATATTCGTTTTTACTTATCTTTATGTTTAAAATCTTAGCGCTCGTTTGTTTGTCATTGAATTTATACACGGCTGGACCGCTTTAAATAAAAAATCGTGTTATATTTTTGACCTGACTGTAGTGAAAATCTAGTGTAAAAGACAGACGAAAAAATATATAGACTGAGACTTCGAACAAATGAGCGTAGTATAAAAAAAACGTACTTATCAAATGATAACGTTTCCCGGTACATTGCTCGACAGGGCGTACTCTGTGACATACGTCAAATTGTAAAAAGAGGAAAAAAAAAACTTCATTATTTTGTTTTGAAGACTCAGTCTATACATTTTTTGGTCTGAGGGGATAAAGCAAAATTTAAGAGACAAAATGCACATATTTTATCACAATAAAATAATGTCTGATCAGTCTTCTACTAAATAAATTAATACTCCTATGAGTATATCGATCGTCTACTATCGTATAGAAAAACACCATAGTTATTTACTCCCCATAGCGATAAGAATCACGTGACCTATTTCAGTAATGTATGTTATGTTATCAACATTAATCTACGTTATGGACGTAGCATGAGAAAGAACGATTTATTTCAGCTTTCAGACTGTAATTGAAACGGAAATTGTTTATAAAACCACTGACAATGTTTGCAAGTTGACGAAACAAAACATAATTGCGTTTTGGGAAACGTTGAAAACAAACTATCAAGCTTAAGAATCTTTACTGATCTATTTCGATCTCTTCATAGAAAATTCTCGGGCTAAAAAGCTATACACGGCTTGGAGATAAATGGAAAAGTTTATTTTAAACCGTTACTGTTGCGTCCCCTAGCTTAGCACAATGTCCATCATTCAGAAAGTTAAGTCTTACTGAAAACCGTAGGTATCTAAATAATGTCAGTACCTACTTTTTAAATGTGCCATCCCACGCTAAAGTTATGATACTTATATCACATATTGATGTATCTATAAAAAGCATTAAGTATCCAAATATATTGACCTTTGGGTTGTACGCCCATGAATGAACTGAAAATTAAATCGTTTTGACAAAACATTGATTGTTGCGTCATGTTTAATAAAGTCTTTACGACCATGACAAGATCATTGAAATAAAATCGTATCAATCCTTTTATGGGTTTCTAATCTGCAACCGATTCCCCAAAGGCATAGGTATTTTGACTTTGTTTTTTTTGTGATCGGTTTGTGAATCAAATGGTCAGTGACCTTATAATTTTTATTGGAACATAAATCATTGTAATCCTATTAACGCTTTGTTTTATTTCATTCATTTATTACTATACACAATGACGTCTCGTTGTTGTTTTAAATGCGTTTATTTGTACTTACGTCCTTATACGGCTGGGGTGTCAATAAACTAGGCAGTCGTATGAAAGATCTTCTTATGAAAATTCTACCTTACCGGATGATATAATATTTTACAGTGATCGTCAAAGTGTGGCTCTGGCACGAATATCCACGGAAAGCGCAATAATATTTTCAAAAAAAGTAGTATTCAATTTAGTTTTATTATACCTTCTGTAGGTAGGTACTAAGAGTTACCAAACAAACAGATTTGGCTCCCATTTTTTTTTTGCTTTAATGTTCATATTCGTCTCTTTATCTAATAAGTTTGCGGACTATTGATATGGTAGGCTGTAAGCTCAGACCAAAAAATATAATAGAATCAGTGTCCAGAATAAAAAAGTGAGGTCCATTTTTTTCTTTTTTTCACGATCTGACGTGACATAGTGTCACCGAGAACGGTCTGCCGAGAAATATACTTGTTGTTATTAACGTCATGTTTTTCCCACCACCACCCTTTTATGTTCTGAAGACTGCGTCTATATATTTATTGGTCTGTGTTTGTAAGTTAAATTGTACTATATTGTAATAATGATACCTATACTGTAATAATAGGTCTTATAGTCGTGAGGTCGTATCTGTTAGAGGTCTGTGTTAGTCATATAGGAAGTGCGTACTTAGTTATTGTTTCAATCGTAGGCTTCGTCCAATATGGTCATTTAGTCAAAGTCAGCTTCCAGATGGTTTGTTGATAGAAACGGAAATACGAGATTTATGCTGTACATATTATTTTATCTGCGTTACAATGTAACTTGAGTATCTATGTTCACTGGAGCAGTATGGTGGATATAGACATACGGACAGGCCTCCTTAGTTATGAGTTGAAAATTCCGCCCCAAAAAATATGAAAACCCTGTACATTTAAGCTAAATTTTAGTCTTTATCCAGCAATACGTATAAAAAAAATTTAGGAATTTTCTTGTTACTTTTTTTTTTCATAGTAAATTTTAATTCATCGGTACCCCTGGTCCCCTCGGATGCCCATTGGAGACCCACTGAGTTAGAACAAATCCAGGGATACCCAGAATATGGTATCCTAGTTAGAACAACAAACGAAATAAAGTCTCTCGATTAGGCAACTTGTAAAATTCCTCAAAAATCCAACGAACGTGTAAAGTATTTTAAACAACGTTTGTGATGTTCTAATCGATTCGACCTTAGAATCTGATCGATAAGTTACGATAAATCGATGTTTACAGTCTCTTCGAGGTGATGTAACATATATTTATAGAGGGATGAGCAAACTACACAGGTTTAAGATAAACGGTGGTTTTGTATGTAAATTTTGAATAAACAACAATTATTTCCTTAAGATACATAATTTAAACAATTCCTTTAGTGTCCGTTAGTCTTTTGGAGTAATAAGAAAAATGATGAATTATTTGTTATTGCTTATTAACCACCGTGCTATAAATTGATCTTCTAGCAGTGTTTTTTAAAAATTGGTTGTTTTTTTAACTAACTTGTTACTTTTTTTGTTTCAGGTAAGTTTACAGCCGTCACACCATTTATTGGGTAAAAGATAAACGTCAGAACAAAAGATAATTTTTAAGGTAAAACTGTCCTATGGTACCTAGCAGAAATGTAAATATTAAAAATTTCGGAAAAACTATGACGCAGCAATTTAAGCATTTTCTGATCTATCATGAACTGAACACTATAAAAAATTATGTTTTTTTACATATTAACGAAATTCTTGGATTTTGAATCTTAATTTAAAGCCCTGGTATGGCGTGTTGGGTGAAAACACAGACGGCGCCGTACAGCAATCGGTAATTTCTTCCTTGCCATGAGTCATGCGACCTCACGCGTCTCCTGTGCCGTGAGCACATTGTTTTGGCCACAATTAATGCCGTAATTGTCTGCTCACCTCAGTCGACACAGAGTAGAGTACGTACAGAGGCTTTAATAGTTTTGACTTAAGAATGAATTTGGAAAGCGATACGTTTTAATTGAAGTCACTGGCTGATTGGAGTTTTGAGGTCTTTGTAACACAAAACGAAAAAAGAAAGGTGTTATGGTAGGTTTAAAACGATTGCACAAACATTTTATGCAGTTTTTTTTTATTGATAGCAAAAGTGATAAAGATCCTCTCGAATTCGTAACGGAATTCTGCTATAAGTACAAATCTACCTGATTTTTCGCTAAAAATGTTTGACGTTAAACAAGCATTATTCTTACGTAGCCGTAGGTAGGGACATGGGTTAGATAATAATTAATGATAGCGCTAAGCTTTTAGTGGAATATTATAAAAATATTGTTCATTAACTTCCGATTGCAATAATGAAACCTCTGTGCAAAAGTACTCTGTACGCAATGACGAATCGCGTTTAACAATACGCTTAATTGGGTAAAGATATCACACGCGCTGCGTTTATTTTTAAATATTGATACGCAAAGGTCTCGGCCTTATAGGATGGGCTCTTGACCGGCCCTGTGCGATCACTGTCAATGTCGACGATTACCTTTATTGGCGCGGAACACGAATTCCGACACCGTATACTCATGCCTTTATGAAGGTGGCAATGTGGTCTTAATTATACAGGGTTGAAATATTTTTTTTGATTTAGATTAATGGAATAAGAAGATATAATGATTTATGTAACTTAGTTTGTTACGCATTTACGGTGAAACAGATAAGCCGTTGGTGGTAAAATTTAGGTAATGTTAAGAGGTATTTTAAACTATGAAATTACCATTTTAGTCCGTTATTAACCTTTCGCTAGATCATTAAAGATTGACTATCGAGCAATGACGTGAAACTATCTGAATGAAATTGAAAGCAGTATCTATTATTTTGTCATAGTGTCAAGTGAAAAGTAGCATTCAAGATTCAAGTGCTAAGTGTAAGCAAAAGAGAGCGAGGTTGTGTATTTGCTCATTAATTAGTGTCTGAAATTACTTCCTTTCGTATCTGATAGTAGTTTTTCTATTACTTTTGTAAGTGTATTTCCCATTGAACATTGATAGTGACCCTTACATACGAAGGATTTTTAACGCAGTGATGATGCACGTTTTTTATACGCTCGGTCTCTGTGCATTTACATCGCTTTCCGACGTAATTTTGTGAATAGTGATCCTACTATAAATATGAAAGTTTGTGCGGATGTTGGGATGTTTGGACGTCCTTCACGCTCTAACCGTTGAACGGATTAAGCTGAAACTTGGCACACAGATAGTTTGCATCCAGGAATAGGATATAGGATAGATTGTGTCCCAAATATTGTTAGTTTCCTTTGGAGATTGTGTCGCGATTATAGGTTCTCTTGGAATAAATTCAATATTTTGTTTAACGACTTTTCCGCGGGCAACATTCGGGCATCGTCTAGTTCTTATATAAAGATATATGAATGCAAATAAATTTTAGACGCTGAGAAGGCACGTTTGTACTGATTAGTTAGTGAGTAGTTAAGAAGTCGTGTGACATGCAAGAACTTCCATGAAATTTCAAAGGAAGTATTAACTTAAATTTCCCCAATGTTCTGGATTCAGCTTGTAAGAGTTGTAAGTCTTATTATTTCCTTATCAGAGGCCTTGCGCAGTTCCTCGGAAGCAATAACATCTGACGAGGGCATCGATTATCCCTTTAAGTAATTCGTCTCTCAATTTCACGGCGCCATACTTTAATTTCCTACGTTTTTGGATGATTCACACGACCTCACCAATCAATTAGTGGTCAATGTAACCAGTTACTGAAGGTATCTATTCTGTTGTAAGTGTATTCTTCCATCCTTTACGAATTCCACGTCAACGTAAGGTTGGGTGTTTATAGTTTTCTAATGAAATTGGCTATTTCGGACGTAAAAGAATCAAGAAAGTTGCCTAGGCATTAAGGTCAAAGGTAAAATCTGTAACATCGCTATGCCGACTTTACGTATAGAAATTAGTTGTACCTAATATTGTACTCGTATGTAGACTTTATCAATAAATTAATAGATACAGATACAAAATAATATCGATTGAATACTTATAACAAGCTTCTCACCTGTTATTTTATTTTAATCTAAATCAATCCTGGTTGACGACAAGCGCAGCCACAAAACACCTAATTTAAAATTCGAACTGTTCATTCGATTTGACAGGTATTTAGGCGGGCTCGAAGCTGTCACATTCGAATGTCGGAACAATTAAATATTGCCATTTGAGTTACAGATTGGATTAGTTGTGATACGGTTGTCATGGGCAGATGATGAATAAAAAAATTAAAGAAAAAAAAGCTAACCTGCCTTATTGTTGTATTTATTACCAAGGGCGTTATGAAGCTGCTTTAAACATAACATAATTTTTTTTTCCTTTTTTTTTAGAAGTAACCAAATGTATTATATTTAAACACAGGTTTGATAGAGCCGTTACTCGTTATATTAGCCGAAAGAAATTGCGTGTAGTCTAAAGTTGAATGACTTACCAATAACTTACTATTAATTATTAGGTGATAATAAGATTTCATGTGCCATAAAAATATAGGTAGACCATTTCCTGTTTACAAATGGTTTTAGGTCTCTTAGCGAAATATCCTATACTAATTGTCACTATTTCCTCCACAAATACTAATAGGAACAATAACACTTACATTTACAATTGACCTGTAGGTACTTCAAGTACCTATTGTTAGCCGTCAGTTCAGAGGTGGAGGATTTATAAAGAAAAGATAAAATT
>LGAG01000054.1:301027-313467 GCA_001278395.1 Lerema accius | reverse complement strand
TGTGTGTATTTTGTACTTAACATAATAAATTCTTCTTTATTTTGCGTTATTTTAACCCCCAACTTAGAAACCTGCACGTAAATAATGTATGTATTAACTTAAATGGTTGGTTTTATATCGAAAAAAGGATGTAATATGGAGCATGATTGGACTACTTGTGCGTGTAACTACAATATAGAGAGACAACAGTAGTTAAAACTCATGTACCCGGACACATCAACACGATTTTGTTTTAAAACACTTCCGAAACCAAACCGAAATGCGGTCCGTACAACAACGTGTATGTGTGCGTTGTTCGAGCGCTCACTATGGAGTTACTGTTCTAGTCGCTCTACATCGTGGTGTAATTGTAAGGTGAGATGGGTTAGGTAACATTTGCATCATATAGGGCTGCCTGTCATCCATGTGATCCATGCAATTGGGTCTAAATATCTGTGTAAAATAAATCGCGAGTACCCGTTATAGTTTAAAATGTTTAGTGATGATAAAAGTGAAAAAAAAGAGTACCGTTTTTTCTTCCGGATTTTTTTCCTTCCAGCCGACACTAACTTACTTAGGCTTAAGTATGTTAGGCTTATGTTTGTCTTTCATAAATCCAGTGATAATGATAGACAAATTATCTACCGAGACTTTAGGAACTTTTCTAATGATTTAATTTTTTTATTTTATTTTATGATGTTATGCATAAGTTAAGTATATAGTCGTTAAATGATCTAATGCTATGTTCCTAAGACGAAAAAAAATATTTTAATTTGAATATAAAATCGTAACTGGAACTTTAGTTTAACTTTAGCAAGTGAAGGCTACGCAAGTTTAACTAAACGTTTGAAATCAGAATTTAGATGTACCTAGTTTATAACTTCACTCGAATGCGGTCGCGTAAAAGTTGAGTCGCAAAACGAATTTGCACACTAAGAAATTCACTTCATTCACATGTTATTAAACTCTTTAAAAAAGTTGGATTCATCCCAAGAGAACCTATTCAATGATTCTATTGTAATCCAGGACATGGTTTTTAATAGTGCCAAGTTTCATTCAAATTCGTACAATAGTGGATATTTGATGGGAATAACATACAAATCACAAACGTCTAAATCTTTGCAAAGACCAATGTTTCCTAAACTTTAAAGATCACGGAACACCAACCAAGTTATATTTTACGTTATGTTGATCTTTTTTTACGTTTTACGTCTTTTTTCCCTGCTACAATAGGTACACCGATAGACAAAGTTGTCCTTTTTTTTGGGCTTCAAATGTGTAACCGGAACCCTGTTTGAGAATCCCTGCCAGAGACAGCTTAATTACTGGTAAGTTTTATTTTAGAAGGATAAACAAACGTCTAAACACTATGTATAATGCTAGTGTAAATTACCATAATAATATACAAACATATTAAGAACATAATAACAAATTAAACATAAATTCAAATGAATGGTTGTGTCATCACATTATAATATGGAGAAACTTTATTTAATAATACAGAATAATTAGAGTCGGTTTGTATTAAACTCTTACAGTCTCGACAACCTGGGGTAATTACCCCTTCGAGGGTAAATCAGCAATTTTACGGGGGTAACAAAGAACATCAATATTAAGTTCGTCTAATTAAAAAAAAAACAAAAAAAAGTAACTTGTCTGTTCTCATGACAAATTTAAAGACGGGGTAAAATCAGTTTACCTCATGGGTCACCGGGGTAATACTAAAAAGGTTGAGAGCCACTGCTCTGCAATAATGAAAGCAGTTATCACTTGCGCAGTGCAGGTATTCTTAAAAAATAAGGAAATAGGTATTAAGAACACAATGATAATTTATTTAACGTGATAACACTCGCCAGAATGTAATCCCCCTAGTTAAATTTTATCTATTGTGTACGTACATCTCTCACGTATTTTTTGTGAATAAAAATATGATTCATTTTCATTCATGTTTCTAACATAAGTTTTATATTTTAATTGTAACATTATTCACACGTTTTTATGTATGTTAAGTCTAAATTTGTTGTTTTACTTATCATGTATCGTATCTAATCAACATCATATCCCGATAAATAGGTTAATTGGAAAATTAATTTACGTATATTATACATAACATAATAGATTCACATACATAAACATAGATACAGAAAAATATTACAGCGCGTTGCACGGGAAGAAGGGGCTCAAAAATCGTCAAAAACCACGTAATACTTGAACGCTCCCACAGCCATTTCCTAAAACAAAACCTCAGTAAATTTAACCTAAGATAACGATAGTTTTTGATTACAATATAAGTTATAACAGTGGTTTACACCAACAAAAAGCAGGACACGACGAATGTCAATCAAACAGAGTGGGCTAATGACATTCCTCATTACCATACCATTGTTATTTGAGGTAGCTACTAGTGTCCATAGACGGAACATAATGTGATTGACCTGCAAATAAGGGTTCGTTCAAGTATTACGTAAGCTGATTTATTGCCATTGTTAACCCCCCTTACCCTTTCGCTTTATCAGCAAAAGTAAGCAAAGGAAAGACCCCCATTTTCATAGCGCTTACGTATTATTATGATTTATTAAACAACCTAATTTTATGAATCAATATTTTTGTTAAAAAATTTGGTTACGAAATTTATGCACAAGGGAGTCGTATTTATTTTTAAACTACGATCCCACTTGATGGAAATTATTAAAGTAATCTTTATGGTAAAACACTAACTTAGAAGTCTATTGACTCTAGACTTGAAGACACCTATATCATAATCCAATTGGAACACTGAACCTAGCAACTTAATCCAATCCTTATGATGTAAAAAGGCGCAATTTAATTTTTATATTTAACCTCTTACTTATCAATCATTAAAAAGTTAACAGCCAAACAAACACACCTTATCTAATCATTAGATTAAATAATATATTTGAAAATTTTATTAATATACAAATGCATGTGAATTAATACTCGTATAAAGTTACTTTAAATACAAGGAACATAAAACCAACAGTTTTTTTTTTACTAGACTCGTCAGTGTAAGGTCAGCAACTACAAGTTTCGATTAGAATTACATACAAACCTACTTGTATTATTGTATTCCATACTACTGTATGTTTTGTATGTAACATACATTGACACATGTATTTCCTCACTATGTTACCGCAATAACACTTTACATAAACATGTGAGATTTGGTGCATGACACAGTAGGGTTAGGTTAGGTTAGGTGAGATTCGTCCGGGTTTTAAACATTTCACATAATGTCTAAACTCGACAAAATACGAAATATCCCGATGAAGTTTCTTGTACAGAGAGAGTAGTAGTACCTACAGAACAATTAGAATAAAAAAAATTTTTTGAGGTAGTTTCAAAATTTATTAGCCCAAATACAATCAAGTATCATTAGTGCTCAAAAATCTTATTATTTTTTTTAGATCTACTTTGGTTTTGCATTTAGCAACTCTATTATACTAGACGGCTGACCAAGTGAGTAATTTTTCTAGACAGTGACCTCAAAATCCTAATTTTTTTTCCGGATACTTAAATTTGTGTTTGACAACCCTACATACTACGACACTACTGTGACTTGTCCAAACAGAATCCACAATGCGATGTAAATTTTTAATCATATTCATGATTTGATACATCTATACTTAGAGAGAATATGATTTTGATGAAACTATCTCAATATTAAAACACAATATTTTACCTACGTTTACACATATTTTTTTAAATATTCAGTTACATTAATGATAATTAATTACTGATACGTTGCCAATACTAAAATTACTCAGCGATTAATTAGGACTAATTGATAAAAACATGGATTTTTGTAGTGTCTATCTCTATTCATCGTCCATTCTTTTATAAACGCGGAAAAAACTATATGTTTCTGTTTGTTTATCACTCTTTTGATTTTGATTTTTTTTTTATTTTGTTAGGATAATGATAAAGTTTAAACTTTGGCGAAGGGCAAAATATTTTTTTTATTACCAAGGATTTACTAAACGAAGGACTGGATTGCTAGTATACAATAATTGCAATAAAATCCATTAAGTAACCAGTAGTTGATAAAAATCATAAACGTCATTTTTTGTTTCTGACAGATTTGTTTATTTAATCGTAAGTTTTGTAAAAAAAATTGTATAGCATTTTTTTAAGAAATCACTGAACACAGCGATAAACGGATATACAAAATTACATCATACGGTTACTAATAAAGTGATTCATGATTTAAGTTTTTTGAATCACTTATGAACTTTTGGCAATTTGATCCAAGACACCCAATAATTCCTCAATAACTCTTTCAAAGGTTAATAAACCATACTTGAACCGGATAAAATATAAACACGATAATTTTCTCATCCAAAACTCCGCCATAGAAATCCCGCCAGTTATCCAACTAAATAGTTGTCGTAGACAGTTGGCATGAAAACACTTATCCCTTTTAAGCATCCGTCAGTGCACGTAACTCATATTCACTCATCCCTTTATGAGGCTTCTCTTACATGAACGAATGAATGAAGCCATTCGTTGGTACAGTCGCGTGCAACTACGTTAAAAAAAACTTAATTTTTTTAATATTCACGTGATTACCTTAAGTTACCAATTTGTAAAAAAACAGTTACCTAGTTAAATACAAAAATGCTAAGCTAAGTTTAAACCGATCGATGTGTAATAGATACGTGAAGTCTCCGAAGGGATTATCGGCTTGATCAAGTCTTAAACTACTCCGGTAACAAATTCTAAGAACGCGACGTCTCTAACGATGTAGGGATCGTCTTACTACTGTTAATGTGCCTAGTCATCAAGATACGTGTGACTATAGGACTATACCGACATTTCTTTTAAACTTATTCATTGATTATTATAATAATTATTATGATAATTATAATTTGGTAAATAATGCGGTTAGTTTGTTAATTATCAAAATTTTGTAATATTTAGCAATATTTATTCTTTAGTAACCATTGATTGTGTTGTATTAAAAATAATTAATATTTAATCTCCAATAGTGTAAAGAGTGTCCAATAGTTTAATTTAAATTCGTACCCTATTTGTAATTAATATTTTCCAGCAATAGGATATATGAAATAGTTGCTGATTAATCCAAAATCTACTTCGATAGAAACTAGAACCGAAATAAAAATAATTTGAAAGTAAATCATGACTAAACGAAATAATTTCATTAATTAGAGAGGGGAAACGAACGCAGGTGCGAAATTTATCGAGATATTGGATTACTATGAGAAATCTTAGATATTAATTATAGCATCGTAACATCTGTAAACATGGAGGAAACACCTGGATGTGAAATGCATAAAAACGATAAAGGAAGGAAAAGATGCGAACTCAATAAACCAATTTTATAAATATACAATATTCTTCACATAATAATAAACAGCAGTGATAGCATTTAACCGTGTTATTAAGTCCTAATGAACAATGAATATGTTAGGCACTTTGAATTAACAAAGTAAAAGCTAATTAATTACTAAGTCATTATCACGAAATATTTAGCTCATTACGAAATGAGTACAAGTTGCCTCACATTGATGAGAAAGAAACATTTATTGCTACTTTGTCATGGACACTTGCAATTATTTCCTTGTTTATTATTAGTGCCTTCCTTTATAAATCTCGGACAGTTGTACGAGACAGTAATAAGTTCGTTTTAATTCATAAAGTCAGAGATAAAATTATAGAGGTAAGTAAAAGTTGCAAGCGCGAATCTGTTTGCAAAATCATTTTAAACTATATTACTAAATTATTACACAATTTACTACAAAGGAAATCCAAACAAATACACGACAAGAATTCTGTAAGACACATCTTCATGCTGAGCATAGCAGGAAAACATTACAACGTCCGTAAACGTGTCTTAAGCTTGACAACTTTTTGTGCAGACAGCAAATTCAGACAATAGACATTACATTTCTTTGCTATGCACAACGAGACTACTGCAAAAAATGAGCAAAAGTCACGTCTTTGTGTCGAAAGTGATGATAGGGATTTCTAAGGCTCTATTGCATAAAGTTGTCTAAAAAATCTAATTGTCGCAACAACAGCCATGAGAAGAGACAGTTGATTTCGTGACAATATTTCTACATCATCCGCAATCGCTGATTTTAAGGAAAAAATTTAAATAAAATACGATAACGACTTCCTCAGTAAAGCGATGCAGGAGTTACGAGAACACTTGAATCACTATGACGCGTGTAGCATTTATGAATATCTAATAGCTAATACAAGTCATGAATACAAAGCTGCCCAAGTTTAATGCTTAAATAAAACAATGGTCATTCCATATATGATCATCCGATCGATCTAAGAATTCAATATTAGTATAATTTGAATTAAAACTAACCATTTTGAGGTCGGCATTTTGAACTTGAGCTCGATCCAAAGGTTCATGAGGTGACGATCCTTGATTCCCCATTGTTTCGATTTATGATTCTTTCTATGGAAACAATTCTATCACTTCACTCACTCAGTCCACTTCACTTGAAAACATAGACTTGTTTACGAATACCCAGGAAACTTCGAAATTTAATTCCAACGGCTATTTCACTGCTCACGTTCACCGTTCACGCGTACAACACTTGTTGCCCCATATTAGAACACGGTCCTCTTTGACAAATAGATTCGTAACAAAACAAGATAATAATTTAGAAGTTGAAGCTCTGCAAACATCACAAAGCTTAAAATAAATAATATTGCTGTAAGGAATGTCGCAACCTTGACGAGTTACCTACAAAAATTAAATGGCTTACTGGCACTAATTGAACGGTTGATCATTTTGACACTATAGATGTAACCTTTAAAGTAATTAAGTAATTGGCTAACACGATTCTAGATCACACAGCACTTGCGGTCCGTTCGTACGAGATGCGGTAGTCTCTAAAACGAAATCGTGTGAATTCGTTAACAATAATTTTTAAAACGGGGGTCAACTTTTCCCACAAACGATGAATAAACGCAGAGAGGCGCATTGAACCCGGCACCCGGTTCGCGCGGCGAGGGGGGTAAGTAGGTAGCTGGGAACGACTGCCGATGCCAGCTGAACGTTATTTTTTCCCACAGCATTGTTCTTTGGACCGTAGCGTGTCACTATTACAAAACTAATCCACTTTAACGTAATTAGCACAAACACTGAATAACTCGTCAAGTAGAGCTGAGTTTTGACTAGATTTAAGGTTATTTAGTTAGGAAGTTTGTTGAGGAAAGGCGCGCGCGCGCCGCGCGTGTTGCGGTCGACTACTTTACAGTCGTACTGAGTGCGGTCCGTTCGTACGGCTACGGAATAACGTGCGTGAATCGCAGAAACCCTGCGGGCCGCGGCGTGGAGTGGAGTCCCCGTCTCTACCCCACCCCGCCACCGACCGGTCCTTTGCATTGTCAAGATTGACGGCCGGTGAGATCATTCTATAGACACCAGTTTTTAATGTAAGTTCGATGATTCCACCCAATCTAATGCTAGCCTGAGGCTTCTAGTCAATTCTGTTTTTTTTTGTTGAAATGATTCGATTTATGCTAAAAGAGAAGTCTGTGTAACTAACTAAGCAATAATATAAACAGAATTGAGTATTGATAACCTTAATGTTATCAATGAAAAAGTTATGAATGCAGGATGCAACAAAATTGATAGCTTAAGCAAAGAAAATTAGAGCTCTTATCGACTCAATAGTTACACCTCAACCTGAAAAGTTATACAAAGTTGCGATACATAAGAATAAAGATCAAAATGATCTCTCAAACAGATGAATCATTGAAGATTCACAACAGAGTACATCTACATCGTTCGACACTAAATTCCACAGGCGCACTACGAAACATGCGCCCACGCAACAGCTGTTATGGCGCGTGCGAGTGGGACGGACGCAGGTGGTGATCGCAGGGATTATATGAAATATGGCTATCTCACAGATGCCGCATACTTCGACGTAGGTACAACTTTTAAAGTTCATTCGTCGGTTACTATCATTATCATTAGATGCGGTACGAGTCTAAGGTTTAAAGTGAAAGACAGAATGCAGTCGCCCTGCGTTGTTCTATACGTACATACTTTACGTTTTTTGTTTCTGAGTCATGCTTTGACTCACCTGCATCAGAAATTCCAATCCTTAATCCCGATCAGAGCACGTTTCTGTTACGAACGCTAATGATTTCATAAATATTCTAGAATCTAGACTATTAGATGTAATTACGCGTTATGTTATACAAAGTGTTGTTGTATCGTTGTGAAAGTAATTTAATACGGACTAATAAAAACTGTAACAAATGTCAATGAACCAATGTCATCATTTTAATTGAGGTTGTCTGAAGACCTCAACCTATTTTGCAGCTTACTTACAGCGCTGTTGTGAATGTTCGTATTGTATAATGACGACTGCGCAGACACACCTCCAATTAGACAATTTTATTGTTAGCTACAATACAAATATTGAAACTTAAATTAAATTTAGATTCTAAGAATACATTGCCAATGTTCGCATGAAATCGCTTCCGTATTGAATGGACTAGATACATTCCAAATGTAGTATAACATAACGTTACTTGGCGAATCTTAAAATTTTCAATGATCATACATATTTTGAATAAGCCATGGAAATATGGAAAAATGTAAGTACATCAGATGGAAGCAGCTCTAAAATTTATTTTCACTATATTTAGCTTAAGCCATTAGTTGTTAAATTAGATAACCAAAGCTTTTTTATAAATGTTGCTTAAACTAGACAGGAAGATTTAAAACTAGATGGAGAATGTAACAATAGAATAAAGAACTATAAAAGCCACAGTATAAAAATTGGAAAAATAGATAATCCAGATGAGGCAAAAGGAATGAAAATTTTTATATCAAAAATTTAATTTTACCCAAAAGATGATTTTTTTTTATAAAAATCCAAATAAAAAGCTGATTTAGAAACAACAGAAGAATGGCGACACTGAAACGCTTAAAGAGACTATAAAATTGCAGTATTTATGACTACCTATCCATAAACTACACTGGTGCAATTTCCGACATCAAACCAAACCTATTCATCGAACTACCGTTATTTAATGTCAGCACAGTTCACCGGTTCAAACAGTGGTTTATGATTCACCGGTAAAAACTTCAGTCATGGACCATGACAAGGTGAGATGCAAACGAATGTAATGGTCGTATTTGTCACTATCAATCGAGTAGGAAAGTATGTATGTTCAGCTTCAGCTTGAAGATTTTTTATAACGTTGCAGATACTGTGTAGGGAGTGGCGCCCCCTCACTGTACTCCAGCATTTGACATAAAGCACTACAGCGCTAGTAATTGTTGGTGACATCTAATCCCAAGTTTGAATTTTAATACAGGGCTTTAAATGTGTAATATAATTTTGGCAGAACCCTGAGGACTGTTATACGGTACCCCTAGGTTCCGCGGAACCCAGTTTGGCAACCTCTGTTTTAAAATAATATGATTTTGGTGCACCCTTAAAAAAACTCCCGACCAAGATGGTTGCTGCAATTTGCCCCCTCTAGATAAGTTCTTTATGAGATTAGCAAACAAAAAATATATCTTCCAAGACCTTTGCGATCCTTCTAATTCTTCCTTTATTTTTTTTGTTGTAGCTAAAATCACTTCACCGTTTTATTGACCTCCATTCATTGTTTATTCTTTGGTGTAATTAATATTTTATTGATTATGATTCATCGTTATATCACGCATACGTGTAATCCTCTCGCACATTCAACACAAAGAGATTTACATAAAAAAAAAATTGGGTTTCCAATGTTTTCTATGTTTATTTTCGAATCATGACTTTACGTTTTTTTTTTTGTAAAAAATAATTTTTGTACTTGCCAGTACGCGTTTTTGCTCTCGTACGGTAGATGGCGTTACTAGGGGGTGAACCATATTGGCCTTTTCATAATGCTTATAAATCTCTCGTAAAAATGTCATCTGTCACTTTATCAAGCGATTTACACGCTACAGATTAACTGTGGCCATCCCACCGTATCACGAGTAGCCATACGTTATTTTTGGTCTAAGATCCGAACTAAATGCGTTTTGCATCCGTTTATAAACTTTTCACCAGTTTTTTTCTTGGGTGGCACGCCAGCCGCGCCGCGCGGCGAAATTAAAAAGAAAAATTTTTTTTTTCAATAAAAAAAAAGATACCAATTTTTCAAAGTATGTTCAGAAACTTATTTAATTTGATAACATTATTTTCATATGGTTGATCACCGCAGCAAAACGCCTTTAGTTAGGATCACCTACTATACATATATTATTATGTAGTTGCAGACCCTAATTATCTGTATTTTCTATAATAATACTATAAAGCTTAAGATTTTATTTGTTTGTTTAACGCGCTAATCTCAGAAGCTACTAGACCGATTTGAAAAATTAATTTAGTGTAAATTAGTCCATTTATCGAGGAAGGCTATTGGCTATATAACATCACGCTAAGATGAATAGGAGCGTAGCCGCCGGCGATTGCTAGTGTTGAATAATAGTCCAGTCTAGTACGTCCAATGTTGACTACAACAAGTGCAGTTAAGAGTCAACTAGACAAATGAATGTGAATTGTAATATTATTATTTTGTTCTCATAAGAATACGATAGGGAAAATTTAAATTAAAATGACCTTCAAACTAAATTTAATACATTATGATCGACAGCCAACATGTAGTAAATTACTGCATAAAAACACTTCAATAGAAAGGCGCACAATGAAAAAAGAAAAATGGATAAAAAAAAAACAAGTTACGCGTTATTCTAGACATCAAAGATTTAATTTACGCTCTTAATTTATGTGTTCAAATCAAATCTTCAGTGTATTAAGTGCTGTTATCATGGTAAATTTCTTATGTATGTCAGTCTATTATAACACTTCATAGTGTCTGTACAAACATTTTTATTTTATAAAAAATAAATTAACTTAGCAACAATTCTCAAAAAGTGCTTGTAAGCTGAAGTGTGCTTGGTTCATCGAATAAGCTCATTAGTACGTGGACGTTCTAGTCTAGAGCTTTATCTAGCCTCTTTAAGCTTTCGATGAATACGGCATTTTGGCCCCTATTCTGCTAATTTACAAATGGTTCAACTGAGTGTCAATTGTGTATGGGCAATCTATTAATTGATATTGTTTCGATAGTGTTTCGTTAAAATACTAAGACTATCCTATTCTCATTCCAAAACAAAGGTAAATTAACTATTAAAATTTCGGAAAACTGTTTCTTATTTGAGGGCATTCCTGTCAAGTATATTGGTCTATCTATCAATAGTAACAGAAGTTAATTAGTAACCATAATTATTATTGTATTTTAAATAAATTTAGTAGGTACCTACCTATAATTAGGTCCCTGGATGACTAAGGAACATTAAAACATCTACTCGTACCTTAGTTAAAGTTACAGTGAGTACCAAATATTTAGGATCTGACCTTGAAATACGAGTCTCAAATCTATTAACTTTTTATATTATAATATTGTTGTCTATCAGGTTATTTTTATTAGAAACCGCATCGGACAAATAAAATAAACTTTGATAAAGGTTTATCTTTTCGTTAAAGACATAGGTACGATATCTGATAAGAAACCGTTCAAGTTGTTTAAGCAACATTGACATTTGGGGGGTCGAATTACTTATTTCTATGTTTAAGTAAAACTAGATATCTAAGAGCATAGACCCCTTTTTATTTAGGAAATTTTAGTGGAAATTTTAGAGGCAATTATATCTTTACAATTTTTATAATGTGTTATATTTTTTTTAAATAATTCTGTTACATAAGTCAGTGAATATTTAAGTCTCTTAAATATAAGACGATGTCGTAATAATTTTATAATCGCGACTTTCTAAAAACTGTTCCAAAATTCACTCTCAGATTTAAAAAAAAAAATTCTCTTAATGTCAGATTTAAAATTTACACAAAACTAAGCAATCCTGATAAATACTTTTAAGACTGTATTATGGTTTAAGATAACTGCGCCGGCGCATCCTTAATCGCCTCTTGTCATGGAACAGATTTATCAAACATATCGCTAGTAGTAGATATTCAACATAGCGTAGACGTTATATTCTTAATTTCCTGACATTAGTTTACAAAACACCATCAAGTTAAGTAAAAAAACGGATATGGGTTTTTGTTTGACGAAAACCTATTAAGAAGTTATTTACGTTAATGCTTAAATGTTTTACTAAGATTAGCGTCATAAATGATGGATTTGTTTAAGTGCAGGTATCTCGGTTGGATTGTATGTATTTTTACAAGAGTAAGACATGAATACCTAAATATTGTAAAAAAAGTATTAGGTGCATAACAAAAATATCCTTAATGTTATGATCGTCGTATAATTTTCTTTTTGGCTTGGTAGGGGTCATTAGCTAGTTAAACTTTCAATTTAAACTTCGAACGTCCAAAACATTTATTTTTCTTCTTTCACGAATTCATACATAGATTATTCTATTGGAGAATTATTGGAGTGGGGGG
>LGAG01000054.1:272686-288105 GCA_001278395.1 Lerema accius | reverse complement strand
GCTAAAGGAATAGACAGAAATACAATCTTACCTACACTCAAATTTATTTACGCACTGACCGTTATAGCGGTTAAAGTGAAATGGCATACAGATAGACCATTCAGGAATAGGACATCAACGGCTAATTATATTATGCCTAGGTAACCCATGGGATTAATGCAACGTGGGTGGAGTTTAAAAGTCCAATATATTTTTTATGACTTTCAAAATTAAAAATACCTACTAAGCTACCTTGCTATGCTAAAATAGTAACCTTATATCGTAACCTATCAGACATATGGCAGTAAATGCATGTTTGACTCCCTTATGCGCAATGCATGGCTTAGCAGTTACTACAGTTGAAGGCATTGGGTCTGTACGACAAAAATTACATCCAGTTCAAGAGAGAATAGCTAAAGCACACGGTTCACAGTGTGGTTTCTGCACGCCTGGTATCGTTATGTCGATGTACGCCTTGCTTAGGAATAAATCTGAAATCGACTATGATGATATCGAGACAGCCTTACAAGGAAACCTCTGTAGATGCACTGGTTATAGACCTATTATAGAAGGTTTTAAAACTTTTATCGATGCTTGGACCGGAAGTAAAGGTAAAGATACGAGTACATGCGCAATGGGTACTGATTGCTGTAGATTAAAAAAAGATGGTAAAACTGAAGAGGAATTATTTGTAAGATCAGATTTTCAGCCATATTGTCCTTCGCAAGAACCAATTTTCCCTCCTGAATTAATTTTAAACCAACAATACAAACGAAGTTGTACTATTTATAAAGGAGAAAATACTGTTTGGATTCGACCCAAAACTCTCGAGGAATTACTTTTATTAAAGTCTGAATTTCAAGAAAGTAAAGTGGTGGTCGGTAATACTGAAATTGGTGTTGAAATGAAGTTTAAGAAAAGAGTCTATCCAGTATTACTTTCTCCGTCGTTAATAGAGGAAATGAATACTATGAGCGTAACAGATAATGGAATCAGAGTAGGTGCAGCTGTCTCTCTTTCAGATTTACGTCAATTCTTACGCAAGCAATCGCAGAATGGTTGTGAGAAAGGAAAAATATTTATAGAGATAGAAAATATGCTTCATTGGTTTGCTGGGACTCAAGTTCGTAATGTGGCTTCCTTAGCAGGGAATATAGTTACAGCTAGCCCCATATCGGATTTAAATCCAATCTTAATGGCATGTTCAGCAACTCTAATCGTTGCCAGTACTAAAGGTGGACAACGAGAAGTAACTATAGACAGTAATTTCTTTGAATCATACAGAAAAGTTTCTCTTAGAAATGATGAGATTGTTGTAGCTATCGAAATTCCATTCACCGAAAAAAGACAGTATTTTAAAGCATATAAACAAGCAAGGCGTCGAGATGATGATATTTCTATTGTTACAGCTGCTTTTAATGTTAGGTTTGAAGGAAATTCTAACGTGGTAGACGATGCAAAATTATGTTTTGGTGGTATGGCACCTACGACGATAATTGCAAAGAAATCATCTGAGCTATTAATAGGTCGCACATGGAATGAGGTTACATTAGAATTTCTTTTGAAATCCCTATCAGAAGAATTGGAATTGGATATATCATCCCCAGGTGGCATGCCCGATTACAGAAAATCGCTTTGTTTAAGTTTATATTTTAAATTTCATCTCTACGTGTTACAAACAACTGCTATTAATGGTCACGAATTGAAAGCTAACGAATTATGTGCGACTTTGGACTTGCCAAAAATAGAACCAAGAAGCTCGCAATATTTCGAAGTTAAAAATAATAACAGGAGTGTTTGTGACTCGATTGGTCTTCCAATACCACATGTGTCCGCTATGAAACAAGCTACCGGTGAAGCGATCTATTGCGATGATGTTCCTATTGTAGAAGGAGAATTATTTTTGTCCTTAGTATTTAGTTCAGAACCACATGCAAAGATTCTTAACGTTGATCCTAGTAAAGCTTTGTTAGTACCAGGCGTAGAAGCATTTTTATCCGCTTCTGATTTATCAAATGAAGGTAATAAAATGGGGCCTATACTTAAGGATGAAGAAATTTTCTCCAGAAATGAAGTCACTAGCAGAGCTTGTATTATTGGTGCAGTAGTTGCTAAAACAGAAAATATTGCTAGGAAAGCTAAAGATTTAGTTGTTGTGACTTACGAAAAATTACATCCTGTAATAGTAACTATTGAGGATGCTATTCAACATAAATCTTTCTTTGTTGGATATCCAAGAAGATTAGTGAAAGGTGACGTCAATCAGGCATTCTCTAATTCAGATCATGTAACTGAAGGGTATATTAGGGCGGGGGCACAGGAACATTTCTATTTAGAAACAATATCAGCATTTGCCATTTATAAAGAAGATGAATTAGAAATTATTAGTACATCGCAAAATCCTGCTGAAATTGCTGTAAGTATTTGAGTAACTTTCGAATCTCATCCTACAAAAAGTAGATTATAGTTCACCTAACATAGTAATAGTAATATACATATAGCTATAGTTAGTCAATATCTAAGGAAACAGCCATTCTTTTAAATATTTTTTCGCCAGATGTTAATAATAACAAATTCATAATTGGTAATTTAAACGTATTTCAGCAAATAGCCGCAGAAGCCTTGCATATTCCTCGACATAAGGTAATAGCTAAAGTTAAAAGAATAGGAGGCGGTTTCGGCGGGAAGGAAACTAGAGCAACAATCCTAGCAATGCCAGTGGCAATTGCATCTTACAAACTGAAGAAGCCAGTTCGGGCAGTACTTGATAGAGACGAAGATATGCAAGTAACAGGCTACAGACATCCATGTCTAATAAAATACAAAGCCGCCTTTAATAAAGACGGAAAAATTACTGGGGCAGTATTTGAAATTTATAGCAATGCTGGATATTCTATGGATATATCTTGCTCGGTAAGTTATATAATTTTACGAATCTAATTAATAAGCTGTGGATTGCTGTGTCGTACGTTTTAAAGCGTTCCCTCCACGTATACAATACAGATTTGTCGGTGATACGTTTTATAGCAATACGTGCAGTGAAACGTAGTTGATTTTTCAAAAAAGTATTATGATAGTTAGACAAGTTTTCTTACCGTACTTTTCGGAGTCTATATGTTAATGTTTTTAATTGTAATATTGTGGTCCAATTTCGATTTTATAATCGATCATTAAATATACCTTCATTATATTTTAGTGCTACTATATTTTTACTTTTTCAGATGATGGAAAGAGCGATAGCTCATGTCGACAACTGCTATTTCATACCTAATGTAGAAGTGAGTGGCTACGTGTGTAAAACGAATCTACCATCGAATACAGCTTTCAGAGGCTTCGGAGCGCCCAAGGCAATGTTAGTAGCAGAAGTGATGATGCGGAACATTGCAGACGTACTTGGAAAACAGTATGAAGAGGTCGCCAGTATTAACCTTTACCAAGAAGGACATTTAACTCATTATAACCAAACGCTCACGTATTGCACCTTACAACGATGTTGGAATGAATGTATCGACATGTCCAATTATTGGCAGAGAAAAAAAGATGTTGCGGAATTCAATAAGTATGTTCATATTTCTTTTTTTTTACTATCACCTGATTTTCTTTCCTAATATTTTAAACTGTAATACATCTAATTTAATTAGAAACTTTTTTTTTGTCGTTTTAACAGAGTATTTTTTTCATTTTACTTATTAAGTAGGTGATTAAATTACCATGTAATCGTATTTTTATTGATATTAATCGATTTTATATCGTAATGGAATCATTAAGTAATAGTTGTTTGGAATTAAATGGTTTCACAATATTTACAGTTGTTTGTGAAACAAATATTAGGTAGGTGTATAAAAAAATTAAATTCAATTGACGCCACACAGTTGGAAAATTGTGAAAAACATACAAGCAATAATACAATCACAATTACTAACAGTTTTATTTCATTGTTATTTTCAGGTGCAACCGATGGCAGAAAAAAGGGATTGCTTTAGTCCCAACAAAATACGGAATATCTTTTCAAACAGATGTTTTAATGCAAGCAGGAGCACTTATATTAATTTATAACGATGGTTCAGTCTTATTATCCATCGGTGGAATAGAAATGGGACAAGGACTCTTCACTAAAATGATTCAAGTCGCATCAAAAGCTTTAGACATAGATATTAGTAAAGTTCATATTAGCGAAATGGCTACTGATAAAGTGCCTAATAGTTCACCTACAGCAGGAAGTATTAGTTCAGATTTATATGGAATGGCAGTTATTAATGCCTGTCAAACATTAAATGAGAGGCTAAAACCCTATAAAGAAAGTAAACCGGATGGGTCGTGGGAAGATTGGGTCCTAGCAGCTTATTTAGATAGAGTATGCCTTTCTGCGACTGGATTTTATGCTGCTCCTAAAATAGAATATAATGCTGAAACGAATACAGGAAATTTATATGAATATTTTACTTACGGTGTTGCATGTTCCGAAGTTATTATCGATTGTCTAACTGGTGACCATCAAGTTTTGAAGACAGATATTGTAATGGATGTAGGTGAAAGTCTTAATCCAGCGATAGACATTGGTCAAATTGAAGGTGCTTTTATGCAAGGATATGGGTATTATACGTTAGAAGAAATGTTGTTTTCGCCGCAAGGTGAAGTGATATCGCGAGGCCCTGGTGCTTATAAAATACCAGGGTTTTCAGATATTCCCAAAGAGTTTAATGTGTCGCTTTTGAAAGGAGCTCCTAATCCGCGAGCAGTGTATTCTTCAAAGGTAATTTAGTAATTTATACTGTTAAAATTTCGAACGTTTTAATATTTTGTGATATCATGGTCATAAAATCGACCCCTCTTACGTCTATGAGCGTCATATTAGAGCATAAATATGCTATCTTTATTACTCTGTGACGTCAATTCATAAAGCGCGCCTTTACTTTTCCATTAATCAATTAGTAAAAAAGCTAAATAAAACCGTTTGAAAATAGGTTTTAATCATATAACGTGAAATAGTAATCGTTATCAAAACTTTTTGGATTATAGTTGTTACGGAATTGTGGATATTAGATGTATTAGAATCGAAATAGAGACCATACGTGAATTATAAATATAAATATTTGTTTAAATATTGTAGTCTTTCTTTTTGTTCTAGGCTGTAGGCGAGCCTCCATTATTTTTAGCGGCATCAGTATATTTTGCTATAAAGGAAGCCATCAAATCAGCTCGATTGGACGCAGGAGAGCCTACTGAGTTCGTGTTAGATGTTCCTGCTACTTGCTCACGTATTAGAATGGCTTGTGAGGATCATATTACTAAGGAGGTAACGTACAATATTTATACAAATAAACGTAAATAAACGCTAAGACGCTCATACCCCCGCAGTAGGATTCCCTGTGTCGCGGGTGGCATGGACAACACAAATAATACATCACTAACACCCATGACCCGAGAACAAACATTTATCTGTCACAAATTGCCCCGGCCGGGAATCGAATCTGGGAACCCCGCTTCGCAAGCAGGGTCGCTGTCAACTAGGCTACGGGGTCGTCAATTATCGATATTTATTAAACTAAAAACTATTTAAGCATCTTGGTTTGCTGATTCCTGGCTATGACTCCTGGCAGTAATAATTTCAAAATACACACAGGTAATCATGATTCGAAAATGTGGAAATAACATTACAATTTTTGCTCTTCACAAACAGTTTTTTTGCATTCGCTTTTTTTGTTTTTATAGGTAACGAGCTGTTGCCCGTGGCTTTGCTTGCGGAAATTCTAGTTTTGCGGTGATATTTACCCCTTAAGGGTTGATTTAAAAAAATCATTGAATTAGCTTTTATATCCGTTTCAACCATAGACCTAAATACGATTTTACAAACTGTTTGCTTTAAAATTTGGTTCATTTTCTTACAAACTTTCAACCTTTATTTCACACCCATAAGGGTGGATTTTCCAAAATTTTAAAAAATATTAAGGGGAATTTCCAAAATTTTACAAATTCCCAGTTCTTAGCTTATTATCGAAAACCCAAATACCAATTTTCACATTGCTTGCTTTAAAATTTGGTTAATTTTTATACAAACTTTCATCCTCTATTTCAACTCCTTAAAGTGTAAATTTCCAAAAACCCGTTCTTAGTGCTCCCTTACACTTTATAAGGAACTTCTGTGCCAAGTTTCATGCTACCAGGTCTACCCGTTTAGGCTGTAGCGCGTCTGTCAGTCAGTTAACATGTTGATTAAGTATGACTACTGGTTTTGATAGCCTTGCAGACAGACTTTTTGTTTTTATTTTTTTATTAGACTAACTACTAGTTTTGTTACCTAATATCCTAACCTGCCTAACTCACCCAAAGTTTTCCTTACGTAGTTGCTCTATTCGAAGCTTATGTACGATTATTATTTTATATTTCCATGTGTTTTTTGTTGTCAGGTCCAACCAACTATATCAAAAAATGGAATGCCTTGGAATGTCGTTCCTTAATGAGTTATTTGTACCGGAAAATAACTGGATATTATACCTATGCTGTTGCTGTCATATCATACTTCTATAGCTAGCTATATTATAAAAAACTAAAATAACTGCAGTATTTTAATTTTTTTTTAATAAAAATTCCATAACCTTTTATTTGGTTTTCATTTATTTATTTTGTAAATGGTGAGACCGAGATTTCAATTTCATAATTTTGGACTTATAATTTCTTTGTTCGTTTTCTTTTCTTCAATATTAATCGAATGACGTTTCAATACGTTTCAAAAAATTTATCGTAATAATTGAATATGACTTCAATATCTAAAAGTTTCTCCGAAGTCTTTTGATTTCTTATACTAAAAAGAGATATTCTATTATGATATTAAAAAACTAATTTTAAATAGAAAAAAATTACCAACAATATAAGTAGGTATGTTAACAGATAGGTTAAATTTTAAACTTATCGAAAATTTATTAAATACACTCACTCATTTAGTAAAAAACAGGCTCATATCTTTTCTTGATAAAATTAAAATCTTTTCTTAAATTCAGTTTTACTTATCTAAAAGTTTCGACTGAATAAATATATTCTATGTTACCTGCCTTAAATTGCTATAAGTTAAGGCGTAATTACAGAATTTACAGACCACTTTAATAGTCGCTGAGCCAAGAAGTGGGAGATAACCGATTGATAAAATGAATACATCTTGTGTGTGGCGACATACCTACTTCGTACGATTAAATGCGCTGACGCAGATGTGAGCATTATCGCTTTAACTTCACATTCAGTCTGTGATATTGGAGCGTCTGCGCTACACGAGTTTCGTAACTTAGATAATAATATATTTTTTTAAGTTTTCTGCACAAATAATTACATTTTAAACCACCATGGGCCCGCTAAATGCTGACGAAGATGGTGAGGTATCGTCAGAACTTATTTTCTACGTCAACGGGAAAAGGGTAAGCCAGGTCCATTATTATTAATTTATTGTTTTAACTAGTTCAAATATTGTGATGAAATAGATTAAATTTACTGCAGTGATAAGTATTTTAGGTAGGAATTGCGATGTTATGTAGGTAAGTATTCAAAAACTTTCCTAACGACGCATGATGCAGTTAAGCAAAAAACAATTTAGAATCGATTTTATAACGAGTTTACGATTTAATTGATGCCTGTCAAGTTGTATGATGCATTTTGCTTTGGGTTATCAGCACGTAAATTAATTTAGAATCATTTAAATTCTTTCTAAGAACAATATTGTTGTAAAAAATGTCACTAACGATGCTCTCAAAGTGTGTAACTGTGCGACAGATTTTGATAAACAAATTACTCGTAATAAAATGTTTTTATTACAAAGACCTTAAAGGTCGACAGGGGTCAGGAACTTATTAATACAACAAATATGGAGCATATCTACATGTAACTGATATTGAATGATGATTTAGTTATTAAGAACAATTAAATAATCTAATCTAATTAACATAAATGACACTGTATGGTGCAATCCGTTGCGTACAGCCAAATATCATTAGGAATATTATTTATTTTTATCACCATATGTGGGTAGGTACCTCCTATTATTTTTTTAAATTACAATTCTATTACCACCTTCAGGTTTTTAAAATATTTATAAACATGCGTATTTAGTATAAATGACAGGTTAAAGCAGTTTTGTGAATCAATAATGAAAAGGTTGTCACTTTCGTATTCGAACTGGTTTTCACAGCCAGTAATGGATTTTAACTAGCTATATTTATGTCAAAGACACCCACCAATAACAAGCTACAGGCTACCTACGTATTAATTTTATAATAGCGTAAAATGTAGGTACTATTATAAAATATAATAGCGTTATAGGTACGAGTACTATTTATATCTTTTTTAACAGTAAGACACGAAATAATTTGAGATTTAGCTTAGCATAGAGTTTACGTGAATTAGTCCACAAAGCTAAATTGTTTTATGAATTTACTTAATTTTGGAAATAAAACAAAATGCACACTACCACACTACGTTTAATATACAGATGTTATACACAGACGTCAGACGGGAGGCTTCGTTGACAGACAGTTGAGGTTACTTCCATCTGTTAGCCTTACATTCATTTGAGGTCTTAAACTATTCTCGTTCTTTTTAAATACATCACGAATATTAATTAAAGTCCGTTTAGGTGAAGTTCAGTGACAAACACACGTACGCTGTGTTTTTATTATAAAGATGTTGTGAACGTGAGTTCATTTGCATTTTCTAGATTTTCTATTGAAGCAGCTCGCGCTTTTATTGTCGTAGGTATGTCGTATCTTTATAATACCTAAAAGTTAGTAAATAGTGTATAGGTACTCTATTTATAGAACTTAGGACGTTTCTCTGATTGTATATTGGGAGATTTATTTATCTATTATTATATAGGGACTATTAATTCTGAGGGCAACCAACATTTACCATTACCAACGGGTCGTAACTTTCCTAAATTATACAAAAATTTAACGATTTCCAACAGGACTTAAGACAGATTTATCAATTTTACAGCCTTAAGAAAGTACTGAAAATTTCTTAAGTTTCTACTAATTTACGGGTACCAATAAAACTTCGGTAAAACCCTTCTGGCGATATAAACAAATATTATAACTCATAATAATGTCGGCAAGTAACTGCATGATTGACTAATTTACATACAAGTTGAAGGTAAAACTAAAAATAATGTGCAAAGTGCAGTTACACCTACTCGTATTCTGTACAGTTAATTATAATAAAATATTTATAATAATCCGTTTACCTTGAGGTGTTCTAAGTTCTAACATTCACCTTGCTTAATTGTTGTATGGACCATGCTCTAACTTAATGGTAGTGACCTAGGTAACCTAATTTGGATGATAACTTTTCTAATAAGTATTTGGACATAGACTAAGTTTCGATTGGTATCGATTAAGCATTGAGCGCAAGTATTTCTTTCATCAAATAAGATTGTAGTTTAAATTAGATCGTGTAATATTTAACTTGATAACTTGATCAAACTTATGTTTTTTCTGTTTAAAAGAGACGTTAGAATAGGGTTATCCTGTTAATCTAGTGGAGTACTTATAGAGAGATTACAGTTATTATGGTAACTTAACGCTAACACACTCATACCTTACTAAATACTTAGTACGATCTTTGATCGACTAACCCGGAAATTACTTAAAAATAATAGAATTAAATACAGAAATCGTTGACAACGGTAGCAATTACCCGGAATAAGATGAGGTAAACCTCAATAACGCCTCCGTAATCAAAGAATATAAACCACAGAGTCGACAGACCTTTGGCATTAAATTAATAAAGCCATATACCCCACACTAAGATTCCCTGTATCGTTAGTAACATGGACAACATATAGGTACCCAGACAGAGAATATAAATTTATACTTATCATTCAAATTTCGAACCCTGAACCCTTTAGAAGGTATTCTTACATTGCAGCTTCTGAGGCATACGGATTGTCAATGACAATTCAAAGGCTGTAAGTCTAAAGAACCTAAGTGCCAAAAAATAAAAAAACAATGCTTATACTGATAATCTATGTGCCAAACCCAATCATATCCAAATGGTTCCTATATCTTTATAGTGCCTGTCTCTTTTTACATACAGCTAAAATTGTCGCGAGGTCTAAGTGATTATGGTTTGATTAATAACGATTTTACTTTTTATGTTATATATCTCTAAAGAATAAAATTTGCACTTATATCCTTTAGACTTACAGTCTTTTAATTGTCGGTAAGAAAATTCAATTTAAAATGAAGACTATATTTTATCTTCTATGTTTACTGTTAGGTACTATGTTCTTACCTCAGAGGACGAGTTATGACGTATAACTTGACCCTTGCTCCTTGTTATTTTAGTCAAAGCAGATAGTCAGTCGTGGCTTCTAGACGGAAATTAGTTAAATTGTGTCGTCAGAATATCTCGTGTTCAATGAATATAGAACTAGGTAGTAAAGGTTCTGATAATAGAAAAAAAATATGACTAATTAGTAAATAATAACGTGACGTAAAATTATAAGTATGAGTTACTAATCTATTTCAAATCTTACAGAGACTTTAGATCCTCTAAAGTAAGGAGCAATGTAATGAATCAAATTTTGATAAAAACTTTTGACTTTTCTAACTTAGCTGTTAGTTTGTAACTATTTAGTAGTTTGACTTTTATAACAGACTATCCCGGCAAACTCCGTACCTCCAACATTTTTCATATTTACTCACCTTTTAAACATTCCCTGGACTTCCAGAAATAATTCAAAACCAAAATTAGCCAAAACAGTCCAGCCGTTCTTAAGTTAGCGAGACTTGAACAGCTATAAATTTTTGTATAATGAAGTAAGTAACCCAGCAAGTACCACTTGTTAATGAGTCAATATATCGTGTTGTAGGTGGTAGAACCGTCCCCAGATCCAGAATGGACGTTGTTATGGTATCTCCGCAAGAAACTACGCCTCACTGGCACGAAGCTAGGATGCGCGGAGGGAGGATGCGGCGCTTGTACCGTCATGGTGTCTAAATACAATAGGAAAGAAAATAAAATTGTGTATCCTTTTTAATGTCATATCAGTTGACGTTTTTCATGCACTTGTAGCGATTTATGATCGCCGTGCTTTTGTATTATTTAGTTCATTTCAACAATCATTTTCAGGTAAGTTACAAAATTTTTCATTGCAGTACATCTTAACGATATTACTAAACCATCTCTGCTGTTATACTTTTGAAAGTCCTTTGCTTATTCGTTGTTGGCATTGAAAATTTTTATGGTGTTTCGAATATCCTAATTGACCACTTTTCATAGTGTCTAAGCTACTTAACAACTTTCTTTTTATGGTGGTAATAATCAAAGTTAATTATTTTTTTAGAATAATATGTCAGTGATATCAATAATTTATTCTTAATGATATACAGTCACTTAGCAGTGAATGCTTGTCTAGCTCCTGTCTGCGCAATGCACGGACTAGCAGTCACTACAGTTGAAGGCATTGGATCAACCAAAACACGGTTACATCCGGTCCAAGAAAGAATTGCTAAGGCACACGGATCTCAGTGTGGATTTTGTACCCCAGGAATAGTGATGTCCATGTACAGCTTGATCAGAAGTTGTCCAAAAATTAACTATGCTGATTTGGAAGTTGCCTTCCAAGGGAACTTGTGTCGATGTACTGGATATCGAGCTATAATAGAAGGCTATAAAACATTTATCGAAGACTGGGAATCACAACGCGTCACAAATGATGTCACAAATGGTAGCAACGGTGTCGCCAATGGCTCCAGTGTAGGTTGCGCTATGGGAAAAGATTGCTGCAAACTAAAGAATGATAAAACCGAGAATCAAAGTGAAACTGAGTATATATTTGATAAGTCTTCCTTTTTGCCTCATGATTCGACGCAGGAACCGATATTTCCACCGGAATTAAAGTTATCTTCCACATACGATGATCAGTTTCTAATATTCAGAGGGAAAAAGACTGTTTGGTATCGACCTACAGATTTGAACACTGTGTTGGAACTAAAAAATCAGCATCCAAATGCAAAAATTGTTGTCGGAAATACAGAAGTTGGCGTAGAGGTCAAATTCAAACATTGTATTTATCCAGTAATTATTATGCCTAATTATGTACCAGAGTTGAATTCAATTACTGAGAATGAAACCGGTTTAGTAGTGGGCGCAGCAGTAACATTATCTGACATGGAAAATACTTTTAGGAAATACATAGATACTCTACCAAGCTATAAAACTCGAACTTTAACAACTATAATAGATATGTTGAATTGGTTTGCGGGAAAACAAATAAGAAATGTAGCAGCAATGGGTGGAAATATAATGACAGGAAGTCCCATTTCTGATTTAAATCCAATTCTAATGTCATTGAAGGTAAAACTCAATCTTCTCAGTAGTGAAGGCGGTCACAGGTCTGTGTTTATGGATGAAACTTTCTTCACTGGTTATCGAAAAAATGTCGTTAAACCTAATGAAGTTTTGCTGTCAATAGAAATACCTTTTACAAATAGATATCAATATATTAAAGCTTATAAACAGGCCAAACGTCGAGAAGATGATATTTCTATTGTTACCGCCGCAATAAACGTTGAATTCGAAAAGGACACAAGTGTTATAAAAAATATAGTATTAGCTTTCGGTGGCATGGCACCTGTTACAAAGATAGCAACAAAGACTAGTCAGTCACTAGAAGGAACAAAATGGGATGAAGAAATGTTGGAAAAAGCTTACACTAGCCTTATTAATGATTTGCCACTGGATCCTTCTGCGCCAGGCGGCAATATTCAATTCCGACGAGCTTTAACTATGAGTTTATTGTTTAAAGCTTACTTAGCAATCACTAAAGATTATCTAGGTGGAGATTTAGTGAAGCAAGATCACATTAGTGGAGCAGAGCAATTTCATGGATCAATGCCAAAAAGTTCTCAATATTTTGATTTAATTGGTGACAAACAGTCAAAAAGTGATGCAGTCGGAAGACCGATAACCCACAGGTCAGCTTTAAAGCAAGCAACAGGTGAAGCAATATATTGTGATGATATACCAAGCGCAGAAGGCGAACTTTATTTAGCATTCGTGTTAAGCACAAAAGCACATGCCAAAATATTGTCTATTGACCCACAGAAAGCTTTACAGCTTCCGGGAGTAGTAGCATTCTTTTCAGCAAAAGATCTTACGCCAGAACAAAACATGGTAGGACCAATTTTCCACGATGAAGAATTATTTGCCAGCGAGAAAGTAATTAGCCAAGGACAGACGATAGGAGTAATAGTGGCTGAAGATCAAGCAACAGCGCAAGAAGCAGCTCGCACTGTGAAAATAGAATATGAGGAGTTACAACCAATCATAGTGACCATTGAAGACGCTATCAAACACAATTCTTTCTACAAGCAGTATCCAAAGACAATAAAAAGAGGGAACATAAAGCCAGCATTTGAGGACTCAAACAATGTAATTATTGAAGGAGAATATAGGATGGGTGGTCAAGAACATTTTTATTTAGAAACACATGCATCTTTCGTGATTCCAAAAAAAGAAGATGATGAATTGGAAATATTTTGTTCCAGCCAACATCCATCAGAAATAGCCGTAAGTAATTATCCATCATAAAAACTACACGCTCTGACTAGACTAATGAGATAGTTATTGAGTGTGATAGCTTAATTATGTAAATTTGTATGTTTAGGTATCTAACCACTTAACTCATTCCAGAAATTGGTTAGTCACATACTACACATACCAATAAATAGAATCGTAGCTCGAGTAAAGCGATTGGGAGGTGGTTTTGGAGGAAAAGAATCTCGTGGAATTTTGATATCATTGCCTGTGGCTCTAGCTGCTCATAAATTACAAAGACCAGTTCGATGTATGTTGGATCGAGATGAAGATATGTTAATGACAGGAACCAGGCATCCGTTTTTACTGAAATATAAAGTGGCGGCAACGAAGGAAGGAAAATTAATGGCCGCGGAAGTTAATTTGTACAACAATGGTGGATACTCCATAGATTTGTCAGGGGCAGTAAGTAGAAAACTAAAGTTTGAACAATATTACGTAATTATCTGTTAAAGATTGGATTGTTAGGCAGTTGAGCTTTAATAAATCATTTTCTTCCAGGTAATGGAAAGAGCGATGTTCCACTTTGGAAATGCCTACTACATTCCAAATGTTGAAGTTACTGGCCATGTATGCAAAACCAATTTACCATCCAATACTGCGTTCAGAGGCTTCGGTGGACCTCAAGGAATGTTTGGAGCCGAAAACATAATAAGAGACCTTGCGTATAAGCTAGGGAAGGATCCCATTGAAATGGGTAAACTAAATTTGTGCACAGAAAACGATATCATGCATTACGGCCAAGTTCTTACTCGATGTACGCTTCAGAGATGCTGGGATGAATGCGTAGAAAAGAGCAATTTAGCGGAAAGAACTTCCAACATAAAGACTTTCAATAAGTATGTTTTCCTTTATAAATCTTGAACTATGTATATCCACATTTTACGATAATGCCCTACATTCTTTTACACTTAATATAGAACCCTGTATAATATAGATGATGAATTCATCTTATGTAAAATTGTATTGGTTTTTTTCAGGCAACATCGTTGGAGGAAACGCGGCATAGCAATAATTCCGACCATGTTCGGTATAGCTTTCACAGAGAAACTATTAAATCAAGCAGGTGCTTTAATAATAGTATACGTTGATGGTTCAGTTCTTTTATCCCACGGCGGCACTGAAATGGGACAAGGTTTGCACACGAAAATGATACAAGTAGCATCGCGAGCGCTAGGAATTGATGTGTCAAAGATTCATGTTAGTGAAACGGCCACAGATAAAGTACCCAATACCTCTGCTACAGCAGCCAGTGCTGGGTCAGATCTTAATGGAATGGCAGTACTCGAAGCGTGTCAGAAAATAATGAAGAGGCTTCAACCGTTTAAAGACAAAAAACCTGATGGAAAATGGGAGGAATGGGTGTCGGCAGCTTACGTAGCTAGAGTTAGTTTATCAGCTACAGGATTTTATAGCACACCCGATATTGGTTATGATTTCAAGACTAATACTGGAATCGCATTTAACTATTACACGTTTGGTGTAGGCTGTACAGAGGTAGAAATAGATTGTCTAAGTGGCGATCATCAAGTTCTAAGAACTGATATTGTAATGGATTTGGGAGACAGTATAAATCCAGCCATAGATATTGGACAAATTGAAGGTGCATTTATCCAAGGATATGGATTGTTTACGATGGAAGAATTGATTTATTCGCCAACTGGAACAATGTATTCCAGAGGACCAGGCGCTTATAAAATTCCTGGCTTTGGAGATATTCCGCAAGAGTTTAATGTTTCTTTGTTAAAAGGTGCTTCGAATCCTCGTGCTGTATATTCTTCGAAGGTATGTTGATATAAATTTTAGAATTTTGGAATTCATTTGTGTAGTTTGTTTCAGGGTTAAAATTATGTTTTTAA
>LGAG01000054.1:244478-255996 GCA_001278395.1 Lerema accius | reverse complement strand
TGCTGGGGGGACTGTAGTAGTTTCTGTAACAGCTGGGGGGATTGTAGTTGTCTCTGTAACAGCTGGGGGGATTGTAGTTGTTTCTGTAACCACTGCGGGGATTGTAGTTGTTTCTGCAGATGCTGAAGAGCTGGAAAATGTTTCCGCTGAAGCTGGGATTTCTGTGTAGACATTTGCGTATGTTGGTACACTTTCCGTCGAAGTTGAGTAGTATATTGTTTCTGTAGATGTTGGTAGTGTTTGTGAATTTTCAGTTACTGAAGTTTCAGTACTAGAAACTGTTTCGGTCTTATATGAAACAGGATTAAATACTTGTGGTACTTGTTGGTTAGTAATTGGAACACCATTTAAGTTCTGCAAAGTGTTACTATCTGCATAATTAACATTATTTACTACATAATTTTCATTTTGGATAGGTACAGGTGATTCAGGCACTTGTGGCAATTGCATATTTGGCATGCTCGGTAGATTTTCACCACTGTTTGTTTCAATCATAGGTGGTACATTATTTTCTACAATAGGGTTGGAGGGTGCAGAAGTATTTGATTCATTACTATCTATTGCCTCATAAGACTGAATAGTTTGTTGAATGTTACTAGGAACTTCTACTTTATCTGTTAATACTGTATTTTCATTATTAGATAAAAATGGTTGAGGTGTAGGGAGAAATTCAGGGTTTACTGAATTTGACAACCCTAGATTATTATTCACAGTATTAGAAAGCTGCTCACTTGAAGCACTATTATCAGAATATTGTACAGGTATTTCTGAAGTGCTAGTAACAATAGAATTATCAGTCTCTATATTGGAATTAACAGTCTCTTTTTGACTTACTATAGGTATTTCATTAGTTGGCGCTGGCATATCATTTTGGTTTATCAAAATTTGATTATTATTTATGTTATTAGCAAAATTTTGGAAGTTATTGTCGTTTGAGTTTTGGGCGGAATCTTGTGATGTTTCTGCTGTTGAAGTTGTGGTAACTTGAGGTGGTTCGGTGGGAGGCACTGTGGCTGAACCATCCTGAGAAGGTGGGCTCGATGCCTCGGTAGTAAATATGGTAGTTCCCTCAAACACTTCATGAGCTTGCTGCACTTTATCAGGTTGTACCTCTTGGTACTTTTTCCCCTCATAAGGAACAATGAATTGAGGGTGCTTTTCAAACACTTTATACTCCCTTAAAAACTTAGGGTTCACGAATCCAGATACACCTTTGATCTCAGCGTACCATAAATCAGAGTCGGTACCAGCTGATTTCATGTAAATTGTCGCGTCCGCATTGGCACGGTACGAAATTAAGTCCGGCTCAACACTATTATAACTTAAAAGAGTTCTAGCTTTTGATATCGGTCCTGGAAATAAATACACATATTGTATTCAATATTATTATTTAAATTTTAAACTATTTAAGAAACATATTGGAGTGTTCTGAATTGAAACTCACCGTTACAGTCATGGTTAACACAATAAACTTTTTCGGGTATCCTACACTCATACAATGTTATAAATAAATTAATAAGTAAAATTTTAAACACAATCATTTTGCATTTTAAATTATTGTCCAATTACATTTACAAAATTCACTAATAGTTAAGCCACATCATCTGTCACTGTCACGTCGACTCGTTCGTTCGTTCGCTCTATTTGACGTTTGACATGACAGTCTATGGTTTGATGTAACGTCAAGATACAGACAAGAAAGACTTTTAAAAGTGTTTAATATCACAGACATATAAATAATTATTATAAAGCATAGAGTAATTATATACTCTATTACTCTAAGTTATTAAGTGTGAAATTCGGTTTATTATTTTTGATTTAACCAACAAAGAGTAAATGCTATAAATTCCAACGAAATTAAATAAAATGAGATTGAATTTTCTTAGTTAGACAATAATCATTACTCTATTATTATCAGAAAAATCTATTCACAACGGTTTGATCAACTATTACTATTACCGACCACCTACTATTTGGAACCCAGCAAAACGATGAAAAGTTGCCTACCGCTTTGATTAGATTGTTATTTTTTTGCAACACTGTCCCTGAAATACAAAACACCTTTTTTATGACACATCAAAATGAAGCATTATTTGACGTAATAATTTTATAAAATTTACAAAAACATTACAACATGTCGATAGATTCTTACGTTTCTCTCATAGATTTATCAAAACAATTTCCATTTGAGATTGGTTCGTATTCACAATTTTGATTATGTTTCATGTTTAGATTGTTATCTCAAGAAAATGTAGTTTACATTTCATTAGCTAACTCATCTGTTGAAGAATTTTCTCGATAAAAATCCATATGGGTTCCCAAGTGATTTTTGCTTTCAGAGAATATTGTATTTTTTTTGTAGCTAGCATAATTTTTAAATTATGACACGCATAAAGAAGCGTATAAAGTCGAGAAGGTAAATGGTCACCGTCGCCAAAGGACGTAAGTAACACTTAAGAAATAACTGATACGTTAGAGCTTTGAAAATAAATTATAAGAAGGTAGGTAAATAATTGTTCTCGAACACCTACTTGGAACAACATGAGTCTTTTGGCGGCTGATTAAAGCAAAAAGGTGGTCGCTAGCCAGGCAGATAACACGGAACAGCTAGACTTTTATTTTAAACCATGTAATTTCAAATTGTTGATAGATGAACAAGTGAAGAAGGATATATGTTTTAGTGAAGCTTTAATTATCAGTTGCTGTCATCAGACAGGCGATATTGGAGAAGAGTCTTCAGACTCTGAATGGTCTTGTGCAGAAAGTTCAGAAACAGATAAATCAGAAAAACCAAAAGATGAAGCTGCTGTCGTTGTTAAATCAGATGAAGAAATGGTTATACATAAACATGAAGAAGAAGAAGAAAACAATTTTCATTTCTTTTTTTTCCCTGATTGTACTAAAAAATATATCGAGGATCCAACAGGCAGCATTATTATGGTAGATGGCTTGCCTCAAATCAATCCCGCTGCAGAAGTTCCGGCTTTGTGTGATTGTAAGCAAGACAAAGAGGGAAAATGTGAATGTTTTACTAAGTTACCATGTCATTGCGGTGCTAAAACTCGTAAAGAATGCACGTGTCTCAACGTCGAGAACATTTGTATTTGTAATGAGGACAATCCTCGACCTTATTGCGTTTGTAAACCTGATAATGTCTGTATGTGCCAACCTGATTGCAAGCCCCGACCGGTATGCACTTGCGCCAAAGTTAATAAACCATGCATCTGCCAGCCAGGAAAGTTTCCATGCCCTGTGTGTACTTGTGAATGTAAACCTAAATTTATTGAAGAGGTTAAGGGTGAAGAGTTAGGTGAAGGTGAAGAAGAGTCTGTGGATGAAGAGCAGAAACCAGAGTTTCGACCACCTTGCACCTGTCAGGATCCGGACCCAAAACCGCATTGCTTTTGTCGAAAAGGCGGGGAATGTCAATGTAGCATAACGTGTGTGTGTGGCTTGCAAAGGTCATGCATCTGTGAGGGAGAGCTTGGGGAGAAACCAGTCTGCGAAGACGAAGATAATAAATCAGTATGCAGTTGCCCCGCTGAATTAGTGTGCACGTGTAACGCAACTAGTCCCAATAATTGTACATGTTTTCCCAAAACGAATGCAGAATGCACTTGTGGAGATCCTGAAAACTGTCAGTGTGCCAAAGTTTGCGAATGCGAGCCTCCCTGCATTTGTGACACCGTACCGAAAAAGCCAGAGGTTTGCCCATGTTTAGAAAAAGGTGCGCAACCACTACATACTATTACATGTACATGTCCTCGCAAGCAAATAGGAGAAAAACTCAAAAGAGTAAGAGCTGGCAAACATGGTTATCGCTGGTGTCGCGATGTTGATCCTCGCCACACTTATTTTGACTTCGCGTATGAAAGACATGATAAAATATCATACAAAGAGCAGGAAAAGGAGAAATTAAAAATCTTAGGTCTGTATGAAGAACCTGAAGAATTTGAACCGTGCGCAATTCATACTGTTAAGGCTCCCGAATATCAAAAGAAAATTCGGAGACCTTCATTAGATTGTTGCAGTGCTGTTGGAGGTATTTTATTAGTAACCTTATACGTGGATAGTATTACATAATTCTGATGATTTTTATAAAATTTCTGTCTTTTAGGCATAAGTATAAGCGTGGATACGCTCGGAGAAGACAAATCCAAGTTTCTTATTCAAGTTGTTTCGCATTCTTCTAAAGAAGGAGCCAAAACAGGTTCTAAACTTGTGACCATTTTGGATACTCATCTGCACACTTTAGAAGAAAATAGGACTGAGTAAGTTTACTCATATCTCGAGTGGATTAACTCATGATATTATTGAATTTGGGGTTACCCTTAAATGTCGATATAATCTTCAGATACATTTCGAAGAAGAACATTACTAAGGAGCAGCGCAGTTACATGACGATCTGTGAAAGCGGCTACTACAATAAAGTCACTCGAATTTGTGGAGAGCGTCATTTCGCAAAGCGATTTTACCACTCTTTCGAAGCCGCCCATAATTTTTTACTGGAAGGTGCCAATGTCGTACTTTTGCGGTATTTTGGGCTCAGCAGATATAGGGGTAATATTAAGACCGACACTGTCCTTATGGATGGGACCATTTGTGAGAGTATTTACGTAAGTGGAAATTGTTCCTTAAAAGCGTCGTAGTTTAAATCATCCAAAGTATGTTGCTTAACTGACTTTTTGTATCAATTGAAATTTTAAGCGATTGGTAAAAAGGTACATTTCAAATGTAATTAATACATCACCAAGTGGTCTTTAAATGGAATCACAGTTTAATATGCAAAATGGTTCGCGAAAGATCGTTAAATTACCGGTGTCTTTTTGCGTCGTATTTCCAGGTTTGTCTTGGCGTGAGCCAGGCCATAGTGAATGGGAAACCACTGTTCGTCGTCAAAGTTGAGCGACATATAGTGGAGCCTACAGGGTTTATTCATCAGACTTTGACAGTTCTCACTCTTAGGGGTATGATGGAATATGTATTACATATTTTAATTCATATTTCTTTATTGTTTTAAAATAATTATGGATGTACGTGTATTTATCACAGAATTCCTCCGATACGGTTGGACCGATTTTAATCAATATTTTGTGGTGAATAGAGGAATCAAGTAATGTCTAGGACCACAATTAGACTCCGTAGGTGATGCTCTTCTTGAGGTACTTTAAGGAACCCGCCACACTTTAGATTTATTGTAATACGAACACAGCAAAAGTTGACCATTAAGATGATCATTTTCTAAAGGTACATAAGAATGTAAAGTAAGGAGTTCCTGACATGGAAATCTACGGATCAACTAAGCTATAAGAGACAAAATATTTTGGACAACAACATCTAACCTCACCTGTAAGTTTTACTGTAATATTTGTAATTGTACACTGTACAGGCTATATGGTAAGCCATGAATGGGCCGATAACAGCTACATAGTCCATCTCAACCCACTTCTGAGGATAGTGCCAGAAAAGGACCTAATAGAACCACATGAACCTTTACGCGAGAAGTGGAGAAGTGACTTGCAACTAATGTCAGATTATTTGGACTTTAAGGTAAGCTAAAAGACATGTACAGTATTGCATTTATTACAGCGGATTCTATAGTTAATTTCCTTGCAATACTTGCCCTCTTTTTGATATTTACCTACACGTCTGGAACTAAATAAAAAATTAACACCATGAACGCTGTTTATGTAGTATGAAAACTTCAGAATTTTAATTGTTCTCTCCTTAATTCTAACGGATTACAAATTTACAAGTCGGTATATTATTTTCAAGATATTAAATGTATCTACCAGAAATTTTGCATGTGTAAAAATCCAATCCAATTTATCCCTTGAGGTCGGGATCACTGGGCACAGTTCGCGTGAGCCTTCATGCTTAAGAAGGAACAATTAGCAACTTGAATATTGCTGTTACAGAGTGCCAGGTCCTCAGAAGGAGCAAGATACGTGAGTGAGAATGGTGAACTGACCGCAATAGTCCGGGACTATCTCCAAACACTACTACTCCTGCGGCCACACGACGCCCTTCATTTCACAAGGCACTATTTCGGCACCGCACTGTCTTCGTTAGATCTTCCCCACAACGATTATTTCGACCCATGCATGAAGCAAGTGCGGTACTTTTTCTTTGAAGAATGATTCATATTTTTGTTCTACGCATCTTTGTATACTTATGATAAAATATTGTATACTCTCGGACACCAGAATTGTGCCACTCTACATTTTTTCATGATATTTAGACTCGTATTATTTTTATTTTGCTATTTGAGACATATTGATATTAATTATTAAATGCACTCGTTAGCGTCAGAATTAAGCCACCGTGTTTTTTTATATCTCGAACTTAAAAATATACTTACACTCTCCAAATACGGTACAAAAAAGCGTAGTTGAGAGAAACACAACGTACTTAAATGATAACGTTTCCCGGTACATTGCTGCGCAGGCGGCGTTCTGTGACGTATGTCAAATCTTGAAAAAAGGAAAAAATTGACCTTACTTTTTGGTTCTGAAAACTGAACATAAGTTTTTGGTCGGTTTAAATACATGAAACAAAAAAATAAAAATCATAAATTAGGGTCACAAAAATTAAGGGTGGTTCGATTCTATTGTCCGGCAGTGTATTTACTAAATCCTTTTGTAAATGATTTGGTCACTTAGGGTCCAAGGTAGTAATTATGTTGTATTACTTTTATATATTACTTATTTAGGACACTGTTTTCTAAAGTGGTCAAGGTTTACCCCCAGGGGTCCATGGGAGGGTTAAAGCGGGGTATACATTGTGGTGACGAAAAAAAGGGGGCCTATGATTTGTAAATGGGAGTGCTAGTGTAGAACAGAAATGTTAGTTTCACTTCATCTATCAATGTTTTAAGAACTTCAGCGGCTGTTACTTTAAGATGAACAGAACAGAAAATCGGATGTTTACGGGTCATGGTACTAGCAAAACCTCTGATTCAGGAAAAGAGACGACTTCAGAAACTTCTTATAATCTAGTTTACAATATTTACAGAATCATGTACTGAAATAATAAATATAATAATAATTATGATAATTTCATATAATATGTATTGAAAAACAAGAAGGTAAGTTGGTTATTAATTGGACCCTATTAAAATCGTAATTATGACCTAAAAATTTTAAAGGTTTTATTATTAAATTTACTATGGAATAAATATGTTTTTATTTTTTATCAGAAACTGAAATGTTAAATTAAATAACGTTTGATTACGTCATCCTTTGGACGCGACTCGACAACACAATGAAGGGGGCGTTCAAGTATTACGTAACCCCCCGTGTTACGTAACTGTAACGTTCCGTATCCACCCTCCCCCTGCCTAAACGTTACGTAACACACATAGGACAATTTTTATCTAAAAATGATGTCATTTTACTGTGTTAGACGAAATATAATAATATTCCCTAATTTTCTCAGGTCTCAGCCAGACCCCCCCCCCTATTTCCCCAAATTGCGTTCCGTAATACTTGAACGCCTCCTAAGGGTATCACAGTAGAAATACTTGATCATGTTAACTTGTCACATCCTTCCAAAATACTTTAGGTTAAAAAGAGTAAACAGATAATAATCCATATTTCAACCCAGTTGCATGGATTATAGTCACGGATTGTCGACATTTTATTTCCCAACGAAACTACGTCGGTAACTTGCCAGACTCATAAGTTTTAGGTAGATACTTCAAACTATAATATAATATTCTTATAGTACATGTTAAGAAAGTTTAGTTTCAATCTGGCTAGTGGGTTTACGTGGGAATCTTACAAACAAGTTATTAAAGCGCTTCTCAGCGAAACGACTAGACGGGCAAGATTACACCAGATTTATAGCATTTTACTCCTACTTTTTTACAATAGACTATCAACTTTGGAGAACTAAAATAGATAACAGGTTAATGACCCCGCTTTTCGTGAAGATTGTATTGAGATGAAATAACATTATTATATTTGAATTGTGATCTCAAATAAATCTTAAGTTATTTTATCAAGTTCAAAATGAATGTTGATTCAGCTTTTCAATTTGTTTAACAATGAGTGACCCCGACTTTGTTTAAATCTAATAATAATTTAATAGGGACATCATTATAAAGCGCTCATAGCCCGGTGGCTTCTGTCGATCCTAAGTGATCTATGAAGTTAAGCAACTGTGTCCGCGGTTGGAAAGTGAATGGGTGACAAAAAGTACATCACATTTTTTTTGTACCTTTCTACATTTATGGTATTTTTATGGTATAGTCTCACTAATAAATTGTTAGTCTTTGTTAGTACTTAGTTATTATTTTTTGTTGATATAAAACGATTCTTTTAAATGAAATGCTGTCTTAAATTCCATAATTATGAATATCAGATACGGTTTTTGTGTACGTAAAGACGCATGGCATTGGTTACAAAAGATGGCAGCATCGTCGCAGTGACTAACTTCATGCTACAATTGGCTGACGATGCTCCTGGTAACCTGGCAAGACAACCCTTACAAAATATATTTTTAACATGGTAATAAGTTAAGATTTGACTACGATCCCACATTATGGAAAGTGGTGATAAAGTCCTACAACTTAGGAAAGACCTATTCACTCTAGACTTCTAGACTTATATACCACAATGTTACCTATCTCATTATTGATATCCCTTGAACACTTATGACTAGAATTTTGATTACATTCCATCCATCCATCCATCAGCCTTTTGATGTCCACTGCTGGACGTAGGTCTCCCCTAACTTGCGCCACTATATTAATGTTACATCTACATTTTACACTAGTTAATTATAGTTATTATAAACTAGATTTAGGTATAATCTGTACGGTATAGCAGGTGTAGGTACGCATATAAACAGGCTTCACTTTACATTGTAATGGAAATGTCTTGGTTGAAGACAATTTCCGTCGTCTTTGGTCAATCTCCTCTATTTGCATCTAGTGATGACTTTGCGTAGTTCTAAATGTTAATTCGTGTGAGATCGTGCTCGTCACCCTTAGAAACAGTAAACTTAGGAGTAAACTAGGAGTAAATATATTTTACACTAGACTTAGCTTGCCAACAACTAAATTGCCGTTGACTTGAGTAAAATTATGACTTCGACATAACAATTATTTAAAAAATGTTAAATGGAAAAACTATGATTTTAAAGTTTCATAGGTAGGTACGGTGTATAAAAATCCTAAAATCGTTGCACAATGTTAAAAATTAAACTATTTTTTTTTTATTTGTAACGAGAATTGATCACTGAATTAGTTTCAGTGATGATAAATTATTCTAAACAATAGCCCTCTTATTTGCTGAACGAGAATTTAACTCAGAACTTCTAGCTTCATACGTTACCTATAATTACTTTTTTACCATTATTTAACTGAACTGAAACACTTAGGTACGTGCATACTATTACGAAACCGAACCGTTTTGCTAAATTAAAATCAAATATTGCTATTGCATTCAAATGCGAGCTATTTACGGAATGTAGACACGCGCGAACATGAATTTTATAAACAGACTAACGTAACAACATTCCGTTTCATTTCTACCCACATTTGTATATTTGAAAATTCATACCAATGTGCAAATGAAATTTTGATAACTTTTTAACTTTATCATTATATCACTATACTTTATAGGTAGGTAGGTAATTATAGGTAGATACAATACCTACGCGTTAAAAAAAACGTTGATATCGGTAACCTAAATTGGCTATTATATAACAATAAATAACAAAGTAAAAATTACCCCAAGTGCTATTTTTTTTTAATTATACATAGGTACCTATATCCGATGTAACTGATAACTTAAATTGTTAACATTAGGTACCAATTTCAATAAATATTTAACACAGGAAACCAATTTAAAAATAATTAATACGCTTATTTTTGTGTTCTGTGGCAGAAAACAGTGTTTACTACATTGATAATGTATCATGTATCACATTACCATTTTCGTAACTTACATGGAGTGCCTGTGTGAAATATGAAATTCTGTTGAAGGAATATTACCTACCACAAATATCGGCCGCTATCATGAAATTAATCCGATATTAATTATTATTGGGAAATTAATTAATTAGCTACTCTAAATATTTCAATACATGTATAATTTTATATCATAAGAGTATTATGTTACTTAGAAGACGTCTGATGTTAGTTTGAAGAAATAGTTATTATTTAAAGAAAGATAAGGAACATATTCGTAGCGCCATCTAGCGAACTTGTAAGACAAAATTGTTACAAATAAAAATGAGCCTATGTGAGTTTAGACATATTTCTTAATTTAAATGTATTTTTAACATATATTACGAAAAAAAAATATGCATCTTATACTAGCAGGATTCTTAAAAACAGTAGCGAAAGTCGAAATTTTCACGTTATTTAATATTATAGATTATGACAGAAACATAATTGAATTAAGTATATCATCTACTGTCCCTCCCCTAAGGTCGTCAACTGTTCACTAAATTGTTGATAATATAATCAGGCGAGGTAATTTATGTCCGGTTAATAGGAACTGTTAACTTCACTGACGATGGGAGATAGTTATTTAGGTTTAATTTGCATATCTAGCTAGTATTGATGACGTTACCGTGTTGCTTCTACAGGATTCAATTAGCAGGTCTAAATGGTTAATTTTCTTATTACCTTATTTTGCATAAAGAGAGGGAATTTCATTACCTTTTAGTTCTTTTTACAGACGGAAAAATAGTTTTTCAACTAGTTTTACTACTTTCATAGAGAAATTAAAACTTCGTACCGACCCCAGAGTCAATAAAAAGCTAAACATTATTTTGACAATTATATACCTCTTCATCTTTTAAACCTTCCCTGGACATCCACAAATAATTTGAAACCAAAATTAGCCAAATCGATCCAGCCGTTCTCAAGTTTTAGCGAGACTAACGAACAGCAATTGATTTTATAAGAGAATAATGTGTTAGTTAATTTCTACACGGTCCTATATATACAACAAAATAAAATTGAAGTGTCTGTTTGTACTATTAATAAAGCTGCTTTTTACCACGATACACTTACCAAAAAACATTATTTTCTTTTTTTGTCTGTCTGTCTGTTTGACCTGGCTAATCTCTGAAACGGCTGACCCGATTTTGACGGGACTTTCACTGGTGGATAACTGATGTAGTAAAGAGTAACTTAAGTTACTTTTTTACCTTCGTTTCGGCATAGGTTTACTGAAGCGAAGCGAGGGCGGGTCCACCAGTTCTCATATAAAATTCTCAAATGGCCTATAGAATGCTTTGATACACCTTCACGGATTGATAGTATTCAGTCACATTATTCAGTAGTTCAGTACGCAGTCGGATTGGAACACGATTTCTCCCCTGGCTCTCACGAATGTCACCTATCCGATAAATCGTTGTCAATTAAAGTGGTTTATCGTCTGCGCAACTGGATATCGTAAGTCGTGTCGTGAGTCGTGAATACTTGAACGACCCTATGTTTCATTGTTCACCACTACAGGCTATTCTAGTATGGGTATATGTGTGTAGCATTATTTATTAT
>LGAG01000054.1:207298-240482 GCA_001278395.1 Lerema accius | reverse complement strand
CTTCGCGTATGTAGCTACGTATATTATGTTCGTTTTTTAGGTACACTCTACAACCCAAACTGAGGTGTAATTGGATACGACTCCGTTTTAAATGATAAAACATCCTAATAAATTTTATTTCTGCAGTCGAATTTTTTGTTTATATTAAAAATAGATCTGTTATTTCTGTCACATCCGAGAAAGGATTCGATAGTTTCTTTCTAAGTTAACGCGTTTATTTTAGTGTTCGCTATCGGCTCAATATTCGTTTTTCAAATTCGCGGTTCCCACCGGTCTCGTGATTCGCGGACCTTCGTGAAAGTTCGGCTCGCGTCGACGCCATCGAAACGTCAAAATGGGAAAACGTGTGAACGATATGACGCGGCGACGCTGCGCGCGAACGTTTAAAAGCACGTCAAAAACGTTTTTTTACAAATTATCGTGTTGCGGGATCCCGCGGGAGTGACTAATTGTGATAGTGAAGGTGCAGTGCAGCTGATCAACAACCCTCAATTGCTATTCATACAAGGTACGTTCGCTTTCCGAACCACTTAAACGACGCTAAATTCACTAGGTGTCCCGACCTAGAGTGTCCCTGACAGGCTCCTTAACAGGATCTTCAGGGCACATTTAGTATTCCTCGACGCTTCATATCAGGGGGGATTGTAGTAAAAAAAAACACAGTGTAACTTTCCCTTAATTAAAACTACGTAAAACAAAAGCTAATAGTGGTCAAGTCATACATGAATGCCCCCAATAATAACCTTAAGAACTGACAGGAAAGGAAAAACAAAGTAATGTTGGCCATTCTATCTGAGATTAGGACATTAGCGGATCGAACCGCTCAATCAGCGCGTTAACACTCGATTACTATGATGGCGTTTATCGTCCACATTTGGCGATAGCCGGCGGAATCTGTTTGCACATTATGCTTAGTGTGTACCATTGTGTATTACTGTATACATGTGTGTATTATTCGGCATGTGTCGTGTGGGGGCGAGCTGTATACCGGGTCGACATTATGTAATCGGTTTCTTGTTAAGTTTAAGAAAGGTTTATTGACTTGTTATCCGACTGCGCCAAGAAGAGGGTAATGTTTATCAAGCGTATGTATGTATGTCTATTTTTTTAGCACGCTCTAGAGCCCAAAAGGTTTGATGGATTTCCACATAGTGAGGGTCTTTACCGGATTTTATCCGTTTTAAGAGTGACATAGTTTTTTTTTCAATATGGCGGCCTCTTCTTAACTTTTAGTTCAGCTTTAGTTGATTTTTTGTTTTTCTATTAGTTACTGCTAGTTTAGAGTTAAATATATGTAGGACACTAGGACAGATATACGACTTTTAAATAATATATAAGACGAACACAAAAAAATATTCAACAGAAAACCACAACAAACTTAAATAATTCCCAAACCATTCTCTATTCCCCGAAACAACATAGGTAGCAAAAAGAGTATTGATAAAACAAAATAAGGGAGAGAAAAGCATTACCTATTTCTCATTATAGGCTTAACTGTTTGCGGCGCGGCGAGAGTGTGCCAGGTGACGTTAAGCTGCTTTCGGAACGGTGTTCACCATTTTGCTTATATTATTACAGGTGATTTAAAATAATACACATTACACTATTTCTTGTGGCTTCTACCGTATATACCTAGAGCTCTAGTACAATATGTGTGATATAATTTACTACGCACCTTTACGTAAACGATCTACACCGATTCAANNNNAAAAAAAAAAAAATAATAATAATAATTACGTGTATAAGAGTATCATTGATACCTACATGAATAAAATGTTTTTTGGTCTTTACAATATTGTGATACAAAGCTATGAGCTCTATACATATACTGTAGAATAGAGTACTGACTCTGTACTGACTCTATAAAGCTCATAGCTCAGTGGTTGCGTCGTTCTAATGTAATCGACAAAGTTGAGCAACTGCATATGCGGTCGGAAAGTGGATGGGTGACTGTACAAAAAATCTGAAACGCCTCCGTGCTTCGGAGAACATGTTATGCCGTCGGTTTTGGTTGTCATTTTTAGATGACAGTCGTTATGCCATGTAGGCTCTATGGTGGCTTAAAAATTAAAGATATCAGACCTGGCTACTAACCCCTCTACCAATCCTTACTGGAGCAGTGTGGTTAAGTATGATCTAGCAATCCCTATTAATAAAAAAATGGTTTATAATATTATTTTTTTTTGCTTAGTAAATATTCAACGCGAACCTTCTCAAAGTGAAGAAATTACATGAGATCCAACTCCCCCCGACGAAAGTATTATCTAATTACGAGTAATAGCCGCAACACAAACTCCAATATGATTTATCAACATTGTAGGCTGATCTAAATAAACCCCGATTCGCAGTAAACATTAAATAACTCGGTGACATTTCTTGGCTACGATCTTAATACGACATTGCAGTCACAGCTCATATTTTACATTGTTAACACAAATAATGCCCGCCGTGAAAGGTTGTGTGAATTCCACTGACTTGAATATGCATTTCATTTCTATGCAAATGGTAGGGGCATTTTGTGGATTGGTGTTTAGTTTTGCAACGGTTTTTATGCTGAAGTACGAGAATGTTTTGTTAGGATGTATAAAAATGTGCTGTAATTACGAGTAGTTCGGATACTCAGATCAAAAAAGTGAGGTAAATTTTTTTGTTTTTTTTTTTTCTTACTTCTACCGTACGTCACCAAGCACGTTATCATTTGTTATTGGCTTTTTATTTGACTTCGTTTTTTTGTTATGAAGGTGGAGTCTAAATTTTTTGGTCCAAGTTCGGATATTAATAATAACAATAGGCTTTTAAAGAGCCCTAGGATGAATTTGTCATATTACTCGTATTTGCTATTAATCAGACGACCTTGACAAGTAGTAAAAGGTAAGGCATAAATTATAAAAGGTTAAATTTATTATGAATAGTAAAGTTAGTTTGGGGTAAGGTAATCACTGGACCGATATAAATGAAACTCGGCAAGTAGCTTACATGAAAAGTCTGAATTGAAACACTAGTTATGCCGGGAAATGGTTTAATTCCCGCGGAATAACAGGTAGAACCGAAGCGATGAAGGACAGGCCAGTAAAATTACCAAGTTACGTATAACAAAGGCATCATACAATTCATTTCAACAGCAACAAAATGGCGCGAAATTTGCGGTTGGCACTATTATTGTTATATACGATGTCATAGCTCCTGACATTTCTTGGCATACGACACTAATTCTGTACATTTTGCACAGTCACCATTGTTACTGTGATCGTGTTTTATGCAACTGAATTAACTTGCGAATATTAGCCGACTATGAAGTCGGTAGCTTCGTGTGAACGAACCAATTTAGAATTAAGTTGAAAACAGACATTGGCTGTGAAAATGTTTTATGTAACCATAGTGTAGTGATTTTATAATATCTGTGTATTAAAGGCATGGTCTCTTACATTTTTTATAATCTATACTAATATATAAAGCTGAAGAGTTTGTTTGTTTGTTTGTTTGTTTGAACGCGCTAATCTCAGAAACTACTAGACCGATTTGAAAAATTCTTTCAGTGTAAGATAATCCATTTATCGAGGAAGGCTATAGGCTATATAACATCGCGCTAAGTTTAATAGGAGAGAAGCAGCAATAAAAAATATTGCGAAAATGGGAAAATTACGCGGACGGATCCGCCGGCTATTGATGGTTCTTCTATAATAAGTCGTTGAAATTAATCATTTTCAAAAAATATTGAAAAGTATAAAAAAGTATTTACAGTATGACTTAGAATAATATGTATCAGATTTATGATCATATTATTATACTTTTCATGTTGGATATTGGTTAAAGCTTTTCATTTTTTGGTATGCGATCTATTATTTTCTTAGATTCTGTATTTAAAAGTTTATTAGGGACGTTCAAGTATTACGTTACGCAATTTTTGTCTCGTAAAATGAGATGCGTTACATAGGCAGGAGAGGAGATTCGAAATGCGTTATATAATTTTTTTTTATAATAAAACACTGGGAAATATAATTCTTACTAAGTCGGCAAAATGGCAACCATTTTAGGTAACAGTGGTATTTTTTTGTTAGGTAACGCTTAGGGAGCTAGAGGGAGTGTACAGAAAAACGTTACGGCACGTTACATGGAGGGGAGGTTGTTCAAATATTGCGTTACGTAATATTTAAACGTTTCCTATTTTAGATACTGCCTTTAGTAAGAGACTAATGTGGCAATGTATTCCCAATAGTTCTGCTTGAAAGAAAGAAGAAACTTCCTATTTCATGAAGCCTTCTGCTAAACATAGAACAGTATACTACCAGAATTTTCACAGAGGTCTTTGAAATACCCTGTGTATTCTTTACTTCTTATTAATGAAAGTTATGCAGCAATTTAGCGTTCCTTTAAGCAGTGCTTTACGTAGGAAACGTACACACAAAGCACAATGCCTGGAGTTTTAAGGAAATTTCCTCGCAATTATTTAGCGGCAGTAAGCTTTTGACAGAATACGAAGTACGAGTGAGTACCTAGTAAGATGAATGTGATTTATGTTTTCTACAGCTAAATCATAGAAAACTGTGCAATTATAGTTCTACCTATATTTGTGATATTTATTATGTCAAAACCCGATATATTAACGACTCGTATGGTGTTATGGTTACCACGCTGGATCACTGTTCAAAGGGTCCTGGGTTCGATTGCCAGTGGGGCCGAAATTTGAATAATGAATTTAAATTGTTGTATGTTTGTGTGTTTCTGTGTTGTCCATGGCACCCACGACAGGGAATCCTAGTGTGGGGCTATGAGTGTATAGTAGTATTTATTATTATTAAAATTGTTATGCAAATTATTGTGTCTTTGGGTGGCTGATCCTTTATTCGCCATTAGTTACTCCAGACTGTCAATTTGTAAGTACTTATTGTATTGTAGGACAGAGATAATAATTAAACACTGCTTAATATTTCTGTATAAACGAATAAATGAATAAGTACACTTCAATCTTTATTGTTGAAATTTTGTGGTGTATAATGGATTATTTAGATTTACATTTTGGTGTTAACGCTGTGTTAGGTATGAAGCTATTTTGCGTTGTTAATTCTAACGGCAATTTATGAACTCTAACTTGGCCGGTTAAGTGAAAATCTGATATGTTAATCACCACACTGTAAATTAGTGTCTAAACGCGAGAATCGCTAAATATGAATGGATTTTATTGCAGTTTTTATAAATCCCGACAGTAAATTAAGATAATTAATAAAAAAATTATATGTATATTATTTTGTAGATTGTTTACATTCTCTTTCAGAAACATTGATTGCGTAAGTTGAATATGACTTATTTTCGCAAATTCAAATACCTATCAAATCCTTTACTATTTCACAACCAAATGAAATTCCTTTTACTAACGTTAGGAATAATTTAACTATTATTTAGTCGTAATTAAGGTTCCAAATAATTTAACTAAAGTAGTATTTAATTCATTACGTTGTTACAACGAGCAAGTAACATGGCACATTAGTTACTAATGCTAAGTCTCTGCACCACATTGCAGTTTCGTAGAGCACTATGTATCTAGTGTATGTTAGGCTTTATTAGTTAAAAACTGCCTGGGCCTAAATAGGAAATTCGCTTTTTAACTATCTCTCCAACATACTAAACAAATCATTGTGTATTAGTTGTAGTTAATATTACCTGTACTAATACGTGGAAGGGTTCAAATTCGGACCCCTTTGTAACTAATAATGTCCATTGAGAATTGGCATCGTTAAAGTTCACATGGAGAAGAATTACAAAAAGCTAACTTTTATGTGTAATGTCTGTTATAAATAGCAAGGAAATAATACGACTTAAAAGACTTGTCAGATGAAAGATCCATTAACATTTGATGAGTCTATACCTACCTACTCATCTATTAATTATTTAACATAATGAGTTTAGGTCATGCTTTGGACAACAAATATACAAGTACACACACCAAGACGATGAACAGAAACAATTAGTCATTATTTAAACCGTCTCAAAAAAAAAAATCTTTACTATTATCACAAAAATCTCGCTGGGAATTGAACTCACCACCTTTTCAACAATAGTCGGACATCAACCATTGTACCATAAACATTAAAATGGTCATCATAAAACGAACACAACATTAACGCGAGCGATGTATTGAAATTCGATGAATAAACATTAGTTCCTAACCAAACCTCTAACACCTCATTGAGATTCGGCCGATATTGAACGTATAATGCAAAGCATTTCATATCAGAATACCAATGGCCATGGGCAATTGGGTAATTTTATTTGGAAAAGACCATTCTACGTATGCGAGAAGGGAGAATTTACAATAGAATTCAATTCTATACAATACAGAAACTCTTTACTGTATACCTCATGTTGCAGTTTTATTATTATTACGATTAAACTAGCAAGGATCTCAAAAGAAATTATAGCGCCGTAATTCTTTATATCATAGGTTTTTTAAGTTCGTTTAGGTAATTTTTTTTTATTCTGTTGTATTCCCCGACCGACTGCAAATAAATTTGGGGTGTACCTCCAAAAAATTTCGTTGTCATAAATGTATTTTGAATACAAAAAGTTTAAAAAGGTAAAAATCTTTCAGTCGTCACGATATCGCAACGACTTTCAAAAAGAGAACGCAGCTGTTTTAACAGTATTAATAACGTGCAGTAAGTAATCAAAATTTTTTCATACCCAGACGTCGCGTTGAGGCAAATATTAAAAATTCTTTTAATCTTACTACATTGTCGTCCCCGCTTAAACGCCACCGAGAATGTTATACAGAAATGTCTGAGTTTGTTTACATTCACTCAAAACAAAATGTATGAATATAGAAATTCAAAACTCTTTGAAGGGTATGAAATGAAAACCGGAATGTAAAGTTATACTTGTAAATGGCGTTTCGTTAAAGATATTAAATGTAGCAGTGAAATACTTAAATATTTTGCTTTAATACATACGAGTATGCTTGAAAATAGTTAAAATAATGTTATTTAGTGTAGAATGGAAAATGTAAATAGACTTGAATTTTAGAAATAAGAAAAAAATATCATTTTTAAAAAACACTATTCAATTTAAACAATAATTTCTTTTGAGGTAGTAGGTTACAAGAAACATTTTGTAAACAGTCTACAGCCTTCCTCGATAAATGGACTATCTTATACTAAAAGAATTTTTCAAATCGGTCCAGTAGTTCCTAAAATAAGCGCGTTCAAACAAACTCTTCAGCTTTATATTACTAGTATAGATAGATGTCTCAAAAGTTAGACTTTTCACGTATAAATATATAAATAACATCAGTAGCAGTTTTATTATCACAGACATTACTCGGTACCTGCATTGGCGCTCACCACCCCCTCTGAATAGGAACAACAAAACTAGGTAGAGAGGTAACATTTCATATTGCTCTTGCATAATAGCTCTTTGCAAATGAGATCCCGGCAAATGGAGTCCCGTGTTTCAACCTCTGTAGCAAGAACTGCAGTAGGAACTCTAGAAATATGGGGCTAGTCTAGAAAGAACGGGGATTTTATTGTTTAGGTATCATTATAGTTATTAGATATAGATAGGTTTTTATGTCAGGGATACACTTATGCACGTCAATGTTTTTAATGTAGGTGTTTCTTTGAACGCGCTAATCTCAGGAACTACTGGGCCGATTTGAAAGATTATTTTAGTGTAAGATAGTCCATTTATCGAGGAAGGTTATAGGCTATACCTATAACATCACCCTAAGATGTAAAGGATAGGAGCAGCAATAAAAAATACTGCGAAAGCGGCAAAATTACGCGGGCGGAGTTACGTGCGATTGCTAGTTAGATATAGATGTGTAGTCTTAAATCTTAAATACATAAGTAGGTGATTGAGAAATAATAAACATAGGCAAAATGCATGGTGTAATTCATCATCATCATCGCGCAAAGGGTATTAGGTTCAATTTCCAGGGAGGCAGAAATTTGAAAGCTGAACTTAGCTGTTTTCAGTCTGGCTGTGTCCTTTGTCCTGTGTCCTGTGTATTTATGTTGTTCAAGACACCAACGACACAGGGAATCCTAGAGCAGGGCTATGAGCGTGTAGCCTTATTTATTTCTATGAAACTGTGTAGGCAAGTCTGTAACGGATAACAGTTATAATTCACAACTGGCAGAACGGTGACGTCACACAACAGCAGTAGCCGAGCCAAGTGTAATCTAGCATGGCGCACGCAGCCGGGATCAACTCCATCCCGAGCTACAGAAATCTTGCGGAAACATCCTTCACATTAAGGTTTTAGTTTCCTTATAAAACTTTAGTCGTACTTAGGGCTGCCATCATATTTCTTATATTTCTTTCTTAATTTGTTGTCTATTTTTCGCTTTACCAGTATTCATAGCACTACTTTTTGGGTCTGGGTTTTCTTTGGTTGCTTTTTGAAAACCTATCGAGATACCCTGAACTAGGATAAATCCGGGGAAAACTGGTTAAATGGCAGCCCTACACATACCCCAATATCATCACGTATGCGAAATTAATCTTACATATTATTAACGTTAAGTTAACAGTCATTAACAACTCGGGGACATAAACGTACTTTATTATACCGCGGTACACCCTAAACTGTTTAAGAATTAATAGAACTGCCCTAAACTTTGACTATTCCCGGCAGAAATAGGCTATAGCCGCCGTGTTGAGGGACGGATGAATAATTAACTTCGGGGTTATAATTATACTACTTGTAGGTACATAAAACAATAACTACTCGCATGGCACATTCGTTGAACGTGTACATAACCGCAAAAGTTTGGCGTAGGTAATAAAAAGGAATAGTTGGCAAAGCGTGGACGGGTTTGCGCGTTACTCGCTACATTATAAACAAGGCTGGCAGTGACACCCTCTTTATGGCCCCACTTCGGAGGCAAGAGGGAGGCATGCATAATTAAATCTCCGCGGTCAAATTAGCAATTTGAACCCCAACAATGGGACATAGTTCAGTTTTAACCGTCTTTATTGTCCAAACAAATTTATTCAGCCATTACTGTGTTCAATTAGCGGCGAGTACACACTATTCAGAGCTTTTTATTTTGTCTCTGTCTCTCTTTTGCTGCAGCTCCCGACGGAGCTATGTTCCAAATTAAAAGGTCCGTTTCTTTCCGAGGCCTTTTAGTAAAGAATGAAATAATTAGGTCCATATTCAAACTCAGCTATGAAAAGTAAAATGAATTAAGCTTTTTGTAATAATTCAGATGGGAGATTATTTTACTTTTTAACTTTAGTATTTGAACGTAGGTAATAAACTAAGTGCTGACTACAGTTATGAAATAATTGAAAGAGTTGAATTGGGGTACAATGTACTGCTGAATATTTCATCGTTATTAGTGTTTGCTGGTAGTCCACGTGGGTGTAATAGGTTTAATTTGAAACTAGTTTCGTTGGTTAAACTTTCCGTGTAGATTATTTAATATTTTTTTCAACTTTGAGTGTTGTGTATTTAGTTTTTAGATTTGTGAAAGATAATAAATGGTAGATCTTATTACATTACATAAACATTATGATTGAAATTCCAGTGTCTACTTTTTGTTTATCTTTTGAGATTTGATTTAGTCTAAGTAAATGAGAGAGGTAAGAAAAAGAAGTGACGTTGACGGCTTGAAGTCCCAATGTTTATAAAATGGAGTAATATAATGATGTAAATTAAAATGCCTAAGGGTTTGAGTCGAAGGGGCCTTTAGGTTTTAAAATAATCAGGAAGAGTAGGTAGTCTTTAACCAGATTTTTGTAGACAACTTAGACATGAAAAAAAATCATCCCATCTTAAAATAAATTATTTTTATTTGAAAATGTTAACATACAAAGACGGTTTCAAGGATGTGTTTCATTTCAGAACCGGAGTTTCCGGGACATAGAAAAATATTGGAGATTGAAAGGTAGGTATATTGAACGAGTTTATAATCTGTTGTTTGACAAAATGTGTTATGGTTTAATTTCGACCATAGAGCAGCCCTCTAGTGTATCCAAAACCTTTAATGTGTTTAAAGCTTTAGATAAATACAGACACGTTCCAATATTATACCAGCATGTAGATAATTTAATAAAGAAAATATGATATCATAACTTGCGCTGTAATCGGACAAAAATACGGCAGTTCTCGCGACGCCTCGTGTAGGTACTTCGGATACGAAAATGTTTCCGAATCGGAGGCGGCTGCACGGCACTGATAAAGGATTCAGAGGTATTTCAATCCGTTGCCGTAATAACATTCGAACATGCTCAATATTCAACATTATTCCCGGGCGAATGTAGGCATGAATATTTAAATATTAATCACAACAAAGACATGACTTGATAGCCTTGCTTTATCTGGAAGAGTATCTCAAGGAGCCTAGAATTAATTTAAACTTTGCATTTAATCTTGTTGGCTGACGAAACTTTTGCAAAGTGAGATAAAGTATCACCTAAATAGCGGAGTTTCCAACGTTGTCGTAGATAACATAACGGCCATAGGGTGGTACTGGTGACTATCAAAACTTAAATTAACTAAACCTCGAAAATTGCTGGCTTAGACACGACTCCGATGTAATGTGGCTCTCGTTTTAAACATTATATTTAATTAAAAGCATGAAATATCGTAACATCGCATGATACTACAACGTTAATTTGGAATTTTCAACGAGTAAGAGGATAAAAGTTTGGTAAATTAAATAAAATTGATGGAATATTTCCTCACGTTATTGAATATCGAAGTAGGTAGGGTTTTTAATCTATTATTTAAGGGGTTGCTTCTGAAATATTCGCTACCCTTAAGTTAATGAAAAAAGTTTATTTTCCTTTTTATTCAAATGTTATAAAATTCATCGATTTTAAAGTTTTTTTTTAAGTTTGTGTCCTTTTTAAATTTTTGCTTAGTTTCGCTAATGTTCAAGATTTTCAAGGATGTACTCATATATTTATATTGTAAGGATAAAGACATCCTTACTCATTTGCATATCACTGAAACAGCTTTTAAATTCGTGCCTTTATTTTGTCTACGTCCTTATCTTTATACTTTTAATCTATTCTTGTACTAACCTTGGCCTTAATTTTATATTTTTTCGCGGCACAAAAAATTTGGCTACAATATTTAAATTTTCCATAATTTTATTTGCGGTTTTGATTTTACAATATACATACAAGTTTCTCATATACCAAAGGAAACCAAGGCTCTTACTTATGTTTCAAAATAAGCAAATCAACCCCCAAGGTGCTCACATAATACTTAAAAGCCCTCTAAACGGACGGATTATGTTTCCCGAAGCGAAGAAACGGGTAGCTAGTCATCCGTAAAACTAAGTTCAGACTTCGGTAGTCGGAAGTGCGTTACATCAAGCAACAATAGAATCGCTTTTGTCAAACTAAGAGGCCTCATTGTTCCACTATGACGGTCGTAAAGCTTGCATACATCGTTACAAAGTATAGAGTAGTCTGTTACTGCTCGGATCCTAACCGGATAACGCTACGGGAAATTTTGTATGTATTTTTGACACTACAGTTCTTAAAATAAAGACCAAACTCTTAAATTGCTACTAAAAAGGCGGTTTTCATTTTCTTTCAGCACTTTAATATGGGTTACAAATGTAAATGATTTTTGTAAAGCACCATACTATGGTTATGAAGTCACAATTTCTGACAATTATAGCACTAAAAATATATTTTCAAACCCTCTAAAAATAATTTCAAAAAACACATCAATAAAACTTCAGCAACTTAGCTTTTGAGCTTTTCTCTCTGGGAGACAGAGCGTGACAACTTTTCGACGTGCGACATTTAGTTAGTCCGGAGATTTCATCTGAGTGCTCCGTAAAGTAGCCTGTTATGACGTTCTGGGCATTAAGGCCACTTAAAAGGCCCATTTAGCGACTACAAAGTGCTGAGAATGACGTGATGTATGTACTCGTAGTACATGGGTAGTGTTTGTAAGAAGTGTAATATTCAGTTTTATGATGTTTGGTTTAGGTGTAGAGGACTTTCTGACGTGAATTCGAAGACTTGAGTGTCAACAAGGAGGGGAAGGGAGGGGGGGCGGTGGTGTTAGATTCGTCTCTGAAATTACAAGTAATTTTGAATAACGAAATATACTGAAAATTTTACTGTAAGCATAACTTAAGCTTACTTTAAAATTTGATAATGTGCTACATTTCTTAATAATACATATATAGTTTCTGCTACGAAATTTATCGATGAGGAACAATATTTCTTTCACACCATGATCTAGGCATGTACTAGGTCTTCTAGAAAACATCTAGGGCTACCACAGCTGTACAGTGAAGTATAATACTCTTAGCGGATAATCTGTGTCGTTCAGACGTCGGGTTAAGTGTTTCTGAAGAGCCCTTTAATTCTTTAGTGCCAAAGTCAATAATTGCTATAGAAGATGTATTTTTAACCTTCCCTCTGAGTAAATACGTACGTATTACTTAACTAAGAACTTTCCTAATTTTCTAGAGATTTATTTTAACTAGAAGACCCGGCAGACGTTGCTTTGCCGCATATTTTGTGTCGTAAAGTTTGTTTGATTCCTTAAAAATCAAAATCAAAAATCATTTATTCATATAGGTATCAATGATAAACTTATGTACGTCAATTTTTTGAATCTACTCCCGTTTCGTAAAGGTGCTTTAATATGGAGGAGAAGAAAGGGGAAATTAAGAAAAGAAAAAAATTTAGTTTTCTACATCAGGTAGGTACTCCTGTGACCTTTTTTCGTGTACCTTTTGTAAATACTCAACATATCGGACAACTTTTGCAATGAAGCCATGCTGACTGTAGTTTGCCGAACTCTAAGAAATGGCAAAACTCAAAGTTACATCTGTATTTTCCTAGAATAAGGTACAGTTTCAAGGATAAACTTCGTCATAATATCTAATAGAGTACTTTATACAATTACAACTTAGCAACGAATCGTCATTCAAATTCAATCTCTAAACTTAGTTTTCGTAACTCTAACATCATCAATTTATTAACACTGATACAGCGTTTAGTAATATTTAATTTGTGGTACGTTTATACTTATTCAATTATAAATTATGTAGAATCAAATGGACAACTCGTATGGCGCAATAGTTACTACGCCGGATAGCCGTTCAAAGGGTCCTGGGTTCGATTCCCAGCGGGGCCGAAATTTAAATGATGGTTTTAAATTTCTGTTCTCGGTCTGGGTGTATGTTTGTGTGTTTCTGTGTCCATGGCACCCACGACACAGGGAGTCCTAGAGTGGGGCTATGAGTGTATAGCGTTATTTATTTACTATAGCTTTCTGGCTCTATAGACTGTCTATAGTTCTGTAATAATAGGATAGAATCGTTGATCGTATTAACCGGACAACTGAACTCAATGCCACTAATCTGTTGGTACTTAGATTGCGCACGTCACTCGATTGTTTGAGGCGATAGACGTGTTATAATTGCGGGAAATATAAATGAAATAGACAGAGCTGAAAACGTCATATTTAGACCATTTTAAGAATGTTTAAGATAGCGAATAAATTCAATAAAACACCTAACTGCTAAAAAAGAGGGGCAAAAGTTATATGTATAGCTTAAGTCACTCACACAATTGACAGAAATAGAGAAAGTCATCTATATTCCCTTTCAGTGTGCTTTTTATTTTAAGACCCCACAGAGTATATTTGCAGACATTCGGTTATTCTTCCCCACTCTCATCTCTACAACTTTTGAACGGCTCATCCGATTATCATCAAACATGTCTGATCGCACTCGCAGATAAATCAGCTTTAATACAAAGAAACTAAATTGAAATCGCCTCATCCGTTCGGGAGCTACGGTGCCACAGACAGACATACACACAGGCACGTCAAACTTATAAGACCCCTCTTCTTGCGTCGAGGGTTAAAAAAAATTGTACACTTTTATTCCTAAACGTTAAAAAAATATCAGGTAATTACCGTGCCATTATTATCTGTGTAACAATGTAAAGCCGTCGTATTGAGTTTCTTTTTAATGAGACATAATATGCTGTTATAATTCGATAGGGTTCCAATATGAGCTCACGTGCTCCACTAAAATTAGTTTAAGGTTCGTCGTAATAACCTCGCAAACGGGCTCCGTAATGAGCTCATTGATGGATCTTTGCACGTTGAAAAATCTGTAACAAAAGCTCATTTTAATACAGTTCTTTTAACAATCACTATCAGAAATACAAGTATCTATTAAAAAAATATATTACTGGATCAGATAAAGAATAGGATTGACATGCTTTTCTCTACTATACGTGTCCCTTTCGCAAACTTGTTTTCTTTAAGTGTTAAAGAGAGAGGTACGATTTAATGTGTAAAGTTCTGTAATCCCATTCCTTATCTGATAGCAGCTTATTAATTCCTACTATAGATATCCATATGAGTTCGTAATGCACCAAAAATATAAATATACGTAGTAGGTAATATGGATAACAAATCCTGTAGTTATAAATGTACACAAAACAGCTTTTCTTTAAATTGTTGTCAAGACAGGACGCTACTTTCGCACTGAAAGAAAAAAAAATAAGCTAACAAATGACATACAGAGTCAATGTTTTAACGCTTACATTCCTTAACTACACAAGCCCTAACTAGACAAACTCGGGACCTTACTCAAAATATGTGTATTAACCATTCCGTTACTACAATAAATAACATAACGAAAAACTAATAAACAGTGAATTAATTTTTAACACTACGCCAACGTGACAGTAGCGAAATTTGCATACATTTCATTAAAATTTAGTTACAATCTCGTAATGGCCCGCAAGTTGTATAAACCCGACAATAAAGGCCCTGATAAAACCATGTCTTAGGTTGGAAACTTGGGCATTGTTACAGCTGAGCCATAGGCTGCATTGTTCAAGTTATATTAAAGTGGAACTTTAATACTTTGAAGGCTTATTCGAGATTAGGTCATGGGCCATTACGAACCGTCGCCTGCTCACTTGTAGGTGAAAATTTAAAAGATTTTGTGAAGCATCTTTTAAGGTTGTGATACGTGTGATGTAACAATATTGGGCACGGATTTTTTGAGGTAACTAAGGAAGATGTTGTGAAGGTTATTGAATATTTTTTCTGGATGAAAAGAATAGTAAACGCTCTCGCATTGCCACTATTTTATCTATTGATATCTGGGAAAAACGTAGGACTGTGGGAGGGACTGTTAGTCAGTAATAGGTCGTGTTAGTAAATGAGAATAATTATTAGTGCAGTACGAGTATGTACTCGTAGTTGTTTTTCATTAGTAAAAGGACTGTGAACGTTAAGATTGTTATTGTTGGTTAGTCCTGTTAGTAAATTTTAGTAGTCTAGTTAATTAATTATTTTTGTCCCTCTAGAAGTTTTTAAAAAGATACGATGCTTCTTAATATTTTAGTTGATATGTTTCATCACGTTTCAAATAGCGGCGGCACGTAAATATAGAATACGCATTAATGTGTAGAATACAAATTTTCTGACGAATTCTCCATTCGATATAACACCAAATTTTTTGTGCAATATTCACGCAAGTACATAATTTGAAATTTTTGCATGAGAAATTGAGATCGACTCAGTGGAATGTCAATAAATTCCTCTCAATTCCTATTGACATGTGAACAGGATACGTTATACGGTGAAAAATGTATTATAGCTTAACGTTACATACACTCTTTTGTTGACACGTTTGTTATTACAAGCTTTTATTTAGTTTCACCTGTCTGGTGTTTGTAATGAAATCTTGCAAGCTTAATTTCACCTACTTCCCGGTGTCCGATTGAGGTAAAATTGCACACACTAGTCCAGTTCTGATGACAATGCATGCTTATAATAAGCATGATGTGATACTGCTACCAGGATTGGCTCCAGACGATTGAACTCCTCAACGGTTAACAGTAGGGACTTCAAATTTTGCATTTTAACTTTTTAGTTCTTTTTCTTAACACAAGTACCTAATAAAAGCTTGTTTAAAAAAAAAAATTTTAATTTTACTTTTTCACTTTAAAAACCTACGTGTACGTACGTGCTTTTTATGTAAACTGCAAGAACGAACTTTATGGTTTCATAGACCAACGGTTTCTAACTATTTCAATATCGTTACCCCTATGACCTAAAAGAAAAACTGATTTTACCCCGTCTTTAAAATGTTATCAAGACAAACAGTGCAAGTAACTATTTTTTTTATTTTTTTACTTAACAATCCTAATAATAATTATTACCTCCGTAAAATAGATGATTTACCCCTGTGCGGGTAATTACTTCCAGGTAAGGACACAGGTCATAGACTATAGACTTCTTCGATATAGTTCTCTCGCGGATGTCAATGTCAGCTAGCTGTCAACGGGCCCTTTTGTGTTGCTTCAGTGCTCATGCAGCGTGATAGTGTGCGTTTTAATATTTTTTTTGAATGAAAAGTAATAATATTATGTATATTTTATACGGATTACTCACGTGAAAAGTCGGAGTTTGCCCCACTAGTTACGAGGTCCTTCATCAGAATATATTTTAGACATCTTTATCTTTCTGAAATTCATATTCGTCTAAACTGTGACTATGGTAAATATCAAACTTGCTTTCAACTCTACATGAAGTCATAAATATATATAGATTTGCCATAACATTCAGAACGTACTATTACAATAAAGAGTGCTTCGAGTACTAAACTTATTTCATTTTTACCAATAAAAGTTATTAGGGTGTAGAAAATTGGGAACATCGATTTAATATATTGCTGAATACAATATCAACCCATATTTTGTAGCAAATAATAAAATACATAAGTTAATGACGCGTACGGATACGGTACGTGATCGGAATCAAACAAGACGGTGGCTGTATGAAAGTAATCAGGGAAACAGAGTTACGAATGCAAAATCTTATATAACCTAAAGTCACAAGGTTATTACCCTACTGCGCCAAAAGGAGGGTAATGTTTAACCGCGTATGTATGTGCTCGTTTCTTTGGAATGCTCTACAGTAACAATAACGACGGATTGATGGTTTCAACATGAATTGGTATAGGGTTTGTCCATCATTTTAGTAACTAAGCCGTCGGCTTTTACAGGAATTCTTAAACATGGAAAACATTATACTTCTTCTAGTGCAGTAGAGTAAAAATATACTTAACTGGCAGTAGTAAATCTTAGGGAAATAGGACATACTTATTTTTAACAAATTACGCGTATTCAAAATATAAACAGAAAGAAGTCATTGGTCGTTTTATATCTATTTCATTTTTGTTACTTACGCTTTAAAATATACTTTGTTACAATAATGTTACAAAACTTCAGAAATTTTATAACAGCTTGGAGGAGACTACAAATTCACGACTAAAAATTGCTATACCTAATAACGGGCATAATTCATTCAGGTGTGATTCTGAAGAGCTAGTAAATTGGCCCTCGACTCAAGCATGGTATGACAGCCAAGAGGCATAACATACTTCAGTAAAAGTAACCCGCGATGCTAGGGGCCGACTCGAGTGCTTGCTTAAGTGTCATACTAAGCCGCTAGATTCGGTTACTTCTACCAACTAAATTCAGTTCATTCAGCAGTTACTTAAACTAGGTGGAACTTACAAACTTTTTAATAGGATACATGTTCAAATATTTTATTTTGTCTGACTTTTAAATTGCATTTATTAATTGCGCGAGGTGTTTTTAGCGATTTTTCGAGCATTTCCCTTCGTGAGATGTCGTGAGATTAGACTCAATCTTTCCACTATTTCAAGTGAGACTTTTCAAAGTTTTAGTTTACATGCATTGCATTTATGAAAAAATATATGTTATGTAATTTTTAAATATATTTAATTTTCCTCAAATTTATTTTAAAATATTTTTTTCGGAAAAAGATTGTCAAAGTCCGCCGCGCCCCCCTTTTTATCTAAAGTAAGATTAGATGAGATTCGTCTTAAACCCGGAAAGCATCATGTAATTAGGTAACGGAAGCTCTTTAACTTCTGTATGTCAAACATCGATACTAATATCATATTTTTTATATAATTAGATGTAACAATAGTGTGTAGTACACGTCGAAGTTTTGTTCTTTTTTCTCCGTTAATTCCTGCTATTTTATGAGCAGAGGTACCTAAATAGCCACTTAAGCGTGACGACGCAAAGTATGAAAATCTCGATATAAACAGGACGTCGTCTCAAACTTTGCTACTCGCATTTGTTATTTACGATTCAAAAGATACAACAACAACGTAAGAATATCTCGCTTCTTGCCTACAATATGGCTGAAATGATGGCTCGTACGTGACGTCATAATACGGTATGTAAAACTTCGCTTTTTATGTTATGCTAAAAATAATTCTTTTGCGTCCGCGACATAGAAGTACAGCTCTAAATCCTCTGCCGCATGTGTTGTGGTGAATTGTAAACATCTTCGAGTAATCCCAGACAACTCGAACGGAATACACAGCAGTAACTTTTGAATCTGTTTTATAGACTAATTCCCGCCCTCGCCTCGCCTCAACATACCCTTTGAAGAAACTAATCGAGCCCCCGTAAAAAGTAGATATCATAGGATCATCATCGTCATAATTATAAGCTATATTAAGTTTCATTTCAATCGCTGTAATGGTTTTTGAGTTTCTGTACTAGTTCTAACTTGTTATACCTCGGGAACAGAATCGTTACCTGGGTAAAATGTATCCTAGAACCATCCTAAACAAGCTATAAACATGCAAAGTTTCATTTAAATCACTCTAGTAGTTCACAATGCACAAATAGAGAGAGAGACAGAAAATTCAAAAAAAATGTTTTGGTCGATCTTTTTTATATTAACACAAATTAGACAGAACCACTGGCATGAAAACGGCGTAGTTCTGGCATTTGACAGTGACAAGTAATTATTAGTACGGAAGGGACAAAAAGAGACGCGTTGATTCGTCCCCTCTGTGCAATGACACCATTTAATATGAGATTGACGAGAAAGAGGCCATCCTTTGTCTGTGCATGTTATTTCGGCAGCCCTGTCTATGACATAAGCTTAACTTAATAGAACTTCCGGCAATAAATCTATACCTTTTTAGTGTTCCATATGAAGTAACGCGTTAATCTTAGTGTCATAGTTTTTTAGGCAGTGGATTAAAGTGTTGTACAGTCACGAGCAAAAATATCAGGTACTTTCAATAGGTCGGAACTCCTAACGACTGTATCTGCAAGCCCTGAACATCATCTAAAAATATTGTCCTTGCCAAGACGAATTAAATGAGTCCAGTTTTCGATTCGTGTCCAATATGGAAGTGACATAGGCTGTAATGTTATTATTATAATAGACGACGCAAAATTTCGCCCGCGGAATAGTAGTTAAAAAAATATTAGATTTATCTCTAGGGAACCTATGGCTATAATCATGATGAAATCTAACCTATGTCCTATTTCTAGATGCAAATTATCTGTGTGCCAAGTTTCAGCTTAATCTGTTCAACGGTTAGAGCGTGAAGGACTTACAAACATCCGAACATCTTTAGAAACTTTCACATTTATTATATTAGTAGGATGCCTCCCCCAATTTGTTTATATGTCTATTAATTAAAATATCCTGTGTAGGTCAAGTGTTTTTTAACTGTCAATACACATTCCGAAATAAAGGCGGTTAGGTACTAACCATAAATGATTACTTTGCAAATTCATAACTATCGGATAAGTATAACCGATTAATTTCTATCACGAAATATACTCAGTTGTCAATAGTTGTAAATAGTATCGTAAATCGCCTTATAAGGACCATTAGGCTTCCTCATTGGCGGTGTATGGGCGTAACTAACGCCCACACAAAAAGGATTAGGGAACTTTCCAAGAATCTCCGTACATTAATTGTTGCGAAGTTTAGTAATTAGCGACTTGAGTAATGTGATTGCAAAACTATAAATTATGCTGTTAATTGAGATGTTACGCTATGGAATTGAACGTATGGTTATTTTTATAGCTTAAGTAAAGGCGCTTACGTGGTATAATGGGCGACACATACGGCGCAATTGTTACCATGTGGGACCGCTTTTCAATGGGTTCTGGGTTCGATTCCCAGCATAGCTGAAATTCCAGGTTAATACCTGTTGGTTAATACCAAACTGATAAAATATGTTGTAGAATAACCAGTCTTCCCAGTCTTCTAGTCTTTAGTGATACGTTTCTAGTAATCATGAATCGAAACACAAAATAGCTGACTGCTAAAAATTAAAAAAAATTGGCCTACGACACTTTCACAATCGAGCCAAATACAATGACCACTCGTATCTCTCATACCGTTTAAGCTGTAGAGCTTGCCAAAGACAGACATACATTAGCTCGAAAAACATTACTTTCTTTCTAGCGTAATCGGGTAAAAAACGTTGTAGCGTTATTTATCTTTATATCAATTTCAAATGATAAGCGAGAAAAGTTTTCTCAACAGTCCATTTTACTATTGCAAAGATTTCATGAACTGTGAATTCCCGACGTTCTCATTTTATGCTTTGTTTAAACAACACGATATGCACTCAGGTCTGCTGAGATAATTTTAACTTTGTGTTATCTTAGCCGTTCAGACGATGTTTTAGTCTAGTGCTAAACTGTGGCATTATTCAAAATGCCCAGTTAATGCAAATAATGCAAAATCAAAAATGGTCAAGTGGTTAATAAGTACTTCGTTATTATTGTAAATTTATTCATAATTATAATTGTTTTTTTTTTTTCAGTTCTATTTATACAATTTACCTCAATTTATTATGACAATGTCGCATGGGTTTCGTGTTTGTTATTGACAAAAAAACACCAACCTAACTGGTTAAGTTAGGTTATTTTCGTTTAATTTCAACTGCATGATTTGTTAGGTAAAAGATTATACAGCCCTCAATTTAGTTATGAATCTCATTTAAAATTGGGCTTCGCTTTATTTAGAGGTAAATCGACCGGGCAATATGAATAATGCTCAATCAATCGCTTGGTCTACGACATTATGAAATATGCAGTGTCGTGCTAGAAGCAAAGCGAAATATAGATTATTATGATACTTATATACTATCTATTAAGTACTGCTTAGTACTTACGAGCTATGCAGTTGCTGAAAAAAGATAAAAATATTGTACTGTGTGTTGTAGGTACGTGAATACGTTTATGTTACAGGTTAATTGTTTTTAAATAAAATATACTTTTTCGTGTATTTATGTCGTAAAATAACCACAAATGGCGGCGCTTCCTCCTCCACCGCGCGCGATCTTTCACTGTTCTCGCTTATTGTAATTAATTCTTTGATTTTTTAGACATCCAGTGCTATAATTTAATTTTGGATGGAGACGATAGATTCGGAACTACAACGCTAAACTGTATATCCCGATTTTGTCGTTACATTTTTAGTATTGCCCCCGTATGACAGCAAATTTAAAGACGCTATTCACTTTAAAGAAGTGTTACAAGCTACATGTATTTACCATCTCTACCCACCAAACGTATTTGTATATAATGTATTATTAATATATCCTTATAGGACTTTGAAGATTGGTTTTGATAACAAGTAGTCAAAAGATAGATATTTTAATCTAGTAAATTTTGAATTACAATAAACTAATGAAATAGAAACTTACATAAGCATTTAAGCAGTTCAATTAATAAGTTATAAAAAGAGTAATTTTAAATATCTACCATTTATAAATTAGGAGCTCATTATTGTAATAAACATTTTAAATACATGCCGCGGTAGAATGCGGACGAAATTCTGGTCGAAAATAAGCATTTAATTAAAAAAGCCACAAACTTTTTCAAAGGACGAAAAATGTCAAGTTTTTCGGACATTTGCGGTCGCATTGTTTAACATTAGCAGAGCGTGAATGAATGGATCGACTTATTTTAAACGGAAAATTACGGCCTTGTAATTCTGGTACAAGCAGCGATAGCTTAGTGGTTTGAATGTTGGTTTCTCGAAGAGGAGTTCCTGAGTTCAAACCTGGTAAACTTTTAACCATAAAAAACTTGTGTGCGTATTAGAAACTAATTTATCACTTGCTTCGGTAAACATCGTGGGGAAACTTACACAAATGAGAGTTTTAGTTCAGGTTCTATCAACCACAAATTACCACCAGGTTGATCCTCAACCATAATTGAAATCGTCAAACTATTTATGCTGTAGAGCGTACATTTAATTAAGCTAAGGCCTTACAACTGACATAGAAGTTCTTACGACATGATAATTTGTTATAGTTTTACGAAATTGTTTCTGTCCCTTTCATTTATACTGTACAAGAGTAAGACGAAAATTGACCTTTCCTTTGTTTTTCAGTATTAATTTAGGCAACTTCTAATTAGAGGCTCACGGAGTAGTCATCGTTATATAGCGTAATTAAAGCAAATGTTCAGTTGTCCTGGTGTGTCGTCGACACGTCGCCGCGTCGCTTTCAATTTGTTTCGCGTCAGTTTCCAAGTATCGCCATACATCTAGTTCATACGAGCAGTGCATCCATGTATCATTATTATGTTCTGTAGTGAGGATTCAAGTTTAGCACAAATTGAAATAATAATCTATGTGTATTGAGGCGAATTACGATACCGTTTTTTGATCTGAATTTTGAATGAAACAAAAATGAAAATGAATCATGATTTATTTTATAAAGTTATATGTAAACATAGGCAATGTTACAGTAGAGGCATCCTTTTAGTAATTATAAATTACTTGTGCTAGGATACCCCGCTCTTTCAGATAAGAAACAAAATTTAATATAAATATTTACAGAGAAACTTTCTATTGTGGTGTGTGTGTGTGAGTATGTGTGTGTGTTGAATGCATCATTTACATTTTTGTCTCTTTGGAATCGAACCCAGGACGGTTTAATTGCTGTTCGTTTTGGTAACCGCTGAGTCATACGAATCATTAACGGGTGTCATACAATCCGAAGTGTAAACTGTTTAATTACCAATAACTACCGAGAAAACCTGCTTAATGTGTTGAGGCATGGAAATGATAAACATTTTTTTCTACTTACAGTCAATCGTCAATCTACTGACCACGCTTGCTGTTACTTAACCATTTACGACAACTTAAAATCGACTAATTTATTGACAGTATTATATTTTGCTTAATGTCCGTTTTATAAGTAAATTTGACAACTCTTAACTTGGTATATATTAGTTCCTTCAAACAAAATAGGTACCTCAAACTTTTTAACAAAACCTTTTAACGGAATTTCTAAGGTAACTTTTACCCATATCCCGCGGGAACCTTTCCATTTTCCGGCATAGAAAGTATCCAATAAGTTAAATAAAAGTTAATATAAGTTGCATCAGAATTCGTTGGTTGGTTTCCGGGGAACTCGACAAATATTTCACATCTTTAGCAATATTTACTTTTAGTGTAATAAAAATGTTTATGGTAATAAAACTGGCCATTACTGTGTATTGCCTTTTATTTGTTACTTAATACGAGTACTATTAATGGATATACATAAAACAAAGTGGTATGTTAGTGAGTAATAATCTTAAGGTTTTATTAGCTTCTACTACGAGTAAGTTAGTGCGCTTTACCATCCTGACTACGTGGTCGTTTACCATCAGGAGGAATTGTCGTCAAGCACTAACTTATAAAAAGGCGTAATACTGTTGAAGCATAGTGAATATCGAGAAGATGGGGGGAGGAGAAAGGGTAGAAATTATATAGTTAGTAAAATACAGTTTAGGGGCTGTATATAAGTTACGTGAGACGTTTTAGCTTCATTAACATTTTTGCACGGCTGGGAATTGAACTCAGGATCCATTGAACAGCGGGACCGCATGGTCACCATTGTTGTTGCTTGCTTAGGTATAGATTTAACAAAGCCAAGCGAGGCTAGCTACGACTTTATAGTGTCAAAAAACAGTGTAAAATTTTCTAAAATCCCATGCTAAAGTTCATGCAAAGACAATTTGCGATGCACTGTAATCTGTGGGCATCGTCTATTGCTATTAGCGTCCCGTCGCCTTGTTCCGCCGGGCCGCACATGTGGGCCGTGTCGGGCATGTCGGGCATGTGAGTGGGGGGCATTGGGGGGAATGGGGGGCATGTCGCTGTCTAATTTCACGCTGCTCCGCTCACTTCTGTTTGCCTTTCTAAGTACTATGCTGTGTTGCGCTGCGAGCCTTCGGTTATCTGTTAATGTTAACGCCGTGTTCGATTCAATTTATTTTACTTATATGCTAGAATCTAGCTGCTAGAACATATTATTACCTGCGCAAAGAATAAATCGAAGCGGTTTGGCTGGAGTCTAAAGAGAACCACTCGTGCTAATAATCTAAAAGGTTTTGAATTTCGTTATAAAGATGCAGCGACGTACGATTGGTATATAATAATTAAAGTTTATATGAAAAAGTTCGTAAAGCTACATGCATACATACATTGTGTATTTTACAAAAAAATTATAGAAGCAGTCTTCGGAACAAAAAAGCGTAGTAGGGAAAACATAACGTTAATAACAAATGATAACGTTTCTCGATACATTGCTTGGCAGACCATGCTCGGTGGCATACGAGTAGGTACGTTAGATCGTAAAAAAATTACCTCACTTTTTTGTTCTGAATACTGAGTCTATTATATTTTTTTGTCACTCCCACAATGAAGACAAATCTTATGACACCTTATTATTGAAATCCAACAAGCCGTTCGGGTTGTAGAGCTTAACGAAACATATACATACATACATAATGTACAAGTACACTAGACATCACTCTGCTTATGCAGTAGGGTAAAAACATAAAATATTTATACTTACTTAAAACATTTTCATTATCAAATGTCGACGCTAAGTAATTATTTTTCAACTGTTACGAAATTCTCGTCTCGTTGGAGCCAGATTTGTGAGCAGATATGTAATCAGTTCGTATTCAAACTGCACTTGCATCAAAATGATTCAAAGAAAATGTAATCACATTAGTATTTTGCACCTTCCTACGAGTACATCGTCATTAATACCAACGTGCGCGTGTAACCTCTGTTTTTAGGGTACCTTGGTTTACTTTGAGAAACTTGTTATGCATGTATGTATGTTATGTATGTATGTATGTACGTGAATTTCTTTGGTACGCTCTAAATAACGAGTTGTCATTGGATTTGTTTCAATAGTAAGAGTGGCTTTATTTTTTTTTATTAACACCCTTATTTTAAACAGACGGGCTATTGTTTTTCTATTAGCATTGTTAATAACCTTACGATAGGTATTATTTCCTATTGAAATATCAAAAGCATCCCTAATAATCATAAAATTGTGTTCCTATTTTGTGTTGTCATTATGGTTTAAACCATGTTATTAGGCTTGAGTGTTTGTCTTAGACGATGATTATGATAGGTATTGTATTATAAAGCTTTTCGATTCTGATAAATTAATAACTAATGTTTTTCCGTAAGTATTTCCTAAGAATAAATATTCCGAATTTTAAATGTGAATTTTTGTTGCATATTTGAGTCTTTTCATTACACATTTTTAGTACAACTTCGGTTACCTGGCAAGAGTAAACATCATGAACTTTATTAATCTAAGGGCATTCTCTGTATGTTGCTTTTAGTATGATGAAAGTTGGTGCGATTCCCCGGTGCCTTATAGTTCCATTAGGCAAATGGATCTACAAATGAGAACTCGTTTTTAATTTCGTTGTCATACAAATAATACGAATTATGTTCCGCGCATTATTTTTATTAATTGATGCTTTTTGCTTATTAAAATAGTCGTGTAGTGTGTGCCAGTAACAGGGAAAGTTGTAGGGATTTAGTGAAGGCCGAATTTAATTAAAAATTATCCTCGGTTTGTTAGTTTGATTAATTAAATATTTAGGCTAAGTTAATGTCATTAACGTTAAGTAATTCTAATGAGTGACTTTTGTAGGGATAAATAATTTTAAATTCGAGTGTGAAATTTAAAGTTACTTGAATAAATTAAAGAAAATGGACCTTATCAGTTACACAATACAGTAGGTTTGTTGGTAGCCAATGTATGTCCAGTTGACCAGGCTTGAGCAGACAGACAGACAGACGTGGGGAACTATAAGTTTTCCGGATTCCTAAAAATGTTAGACGGTCATTATAATATTACCTATTGTCCTTTGATGTCTTTTCGTCAGTAATGTCATTTGAAAATTGTTTTAAGGATGGTTGAAATTTGGTAAATCAGCGTTGCAAGGAAAACCTCTCTTAGCAGTAACTTTTAAATGACGTCTCAGCTTTCACTAAGTTATTTACTTCTTATAAGAAGAAACAAAATATAATTCCGGTTTTCAGGTCAAAAGATAATGGTCTTTGATAACAGTCTGAAAAAGCTTTCCGCTGTTTTGTTTCTTTTATCTTCAAGTTTACGTAGATTTTTCCGCACAAATTATAACTTGCGAGATTAAATAAGAACTTTTAATAAATTGCTTTGGGTTTGCTCGGATTGAGGTTAAGGAGAGTTTAATTTTTATGCATAAACTTAATTTGCTCTGAGGAGGGGAGGGAGGGGTGCATACTATCTAATGGTGAAAAACTATATTGTTATTTGTATTATAAATTTTTGACATTAGTTAAGTGAGCTATTAGTTCCTAAGACAAAATAAATGATTTGAATTTGAATTTACTTAACAGACAGGAAGACATGCAAATAGATATTACTATTAACTATAGATATAATATTAAATAGTATTTTATTAATTACAATCGATTTGTTCCAGCTTGGCACTGGAGAAATGAAAATTAACAAATTTTTTTTAGTAAAATGTAACTCATGTTACTTAATAATAATGTACCATTTTACTGGTTAATTTTTTTTTATCATCCCATGAGTAATTTAAACATACATTCAAGCCTTTCATTATGTCCGTAAAAGTTTCATAATATCATGACAAAAAATATTTTATTGATTCATTCACCGGAAAATTATGAAAAACTTTAAATACAATATCGAAAAAGTAATTATTATTAAATTTTCTTTCTAAACCAGTAGTGGGAATCTTCAGGGAAATTTATTCCGCGGACTTATTTTAACATTCTGCTTGAATTGATCATTTCCCTGAGGGGTTTGATCAAATCTCCGTTATTATCATTTCTCTGTGACACTATAGAATATACTAACAACTATTAGCCCCTGCTTTGCCAACAAAGAAACTTAATAATAAAAAAAACAATACACAGTCGGTCTGAATTTACGCTCGAAGTAACTAATCCTAGTATTAATTCTAAAAGTGGATTGAAATTTACTTCCTGCTTACTCTGTGTTAATTAATACTGTATCTTGTTAAATAAGAATATTATTAGTTTATATTGATATTTTAGTATTTATAAGTAATCAAAATAGTGTAATGAGGATTTAAAAAGTAATGATAGCCACTTCTGTAATGCATATAGTCATTAAAGCAATGAAAAGGACAGACGAACAAACAGACAAAAAAGCTTATTTTTATTTATTTAAAATACGGAATCGTAAATAAATATAAAGTAGGTCAAAAGATCATTTTTAATAAAATGTCACAGAGAATCAGCCGGCTAATGAATACGGCAAGTCCTGGGGGAAATATCTTACGATTTGTTACGTTGCACTTATTAAAAATCTTTTTTCAAACGGCAAATTAATCCCCTCGTTAGCGAGAATTTTAATGATCTTCTTAATATCACGAGTCCTTGCTCATCACTCTGATTTCTTTGATAATTAATGTGATTGACAATTCATTGTTAATTATACGTTCCATGGTAATGAGATTTCAGAAGTATGAATAATTCAATTATTCCATACAATTCTTTATAAAAAGCTGGTGAACTTAACAAAATAAATAGCCTAGGTTACCCGTATAATGAAGACAAATCTAATTACACCCTATATGTTAAAATTCAAGCTATTTAGGTTGAAGAGCGTGCCAAAAACTAGACATACACACATATAAACATAACAGGTTTGTAATGTTTGTTTGTCTGTATTTTTGTTTGAAGGTATCATGCAAGAAAGATGTCAAGCAATTTTGTGATGCTTTGTCCGTATACTGGCTACGTTATTTTGACGTATCCTTCAGTTTCACACATGTAGTTTCGACCGCTGCTTTATTTGTCCGTGACAAACACGAGAGCTGTACGCTTGCCCTCTACACTAATTTGCGATCCGGTTTGACTAATTGAATTCTCATTACACGGCTACGGAGAATTGTAGATGCTATGTAGTGCTTTTAATGGTCGTAGCATATGACAATACGAGTTTCTGTAGATATAATATAATGTAAGTAGATATAATCATATAAAACCGTTTAAAAATATTCGCGTACATTTTTTTACTGGACCGATTTTAACAGAATAATTGTGATGTATTCTGGAAAGAACAAGTATGGTTTAGGACCATATTCTCGGTAGGAGGAGTTCATGTCGAGATACTAAAGTATGAAAATTATTTAAAAACATGTGATGTGAATTTAATTAGGTCATAAGAAAAAGGTCATATCAACCAAACAGTAACAATATTTATTACAAAACTACGTCGGATAATTTTCTACTGTTTAAGATCTCTAGAATTTGATCTCGTTAAGTATTAATAAGAACAGAAGTTAAACCTAAATGAACTATAAACATTAGTCTTTGTTCAGTTTTGAATACGAAAGCGGGCTAAAAGCTAAACGTTGTTTCAAAACAAAAGCTGAGAAGGTAAACTTTAATGTTATTATAATTTAAAAGGTATTAGATTACAGTTCTCTTGTAAAGAATATATTATAAGCTTGACTCTAAGAAAATTACGTAATCATTAATTCTACCTCTTGTTCTAGAGTAAGTTAAGAGGGTGATATATAGGAATGACCTTACGTAATTCTGCCTAATATTACTGGACGCTTATTGGATGATTTTGATATTCAAATTCATTTATTCTCTTTAAAGTGGGTACAATAAGATCTTACAAAATAGAAAAAAATATTAAAGTTATTGGATGATTCAATAGACGCCAAAGTGGACTCACTGCGATTAGCGAGTATGAATTTGCATATTTATTTATGACATTTCAAATTGTAGGTATTTTAAATTTTTGGAAAATACCTATGTGCAATTGCTTTGTATTGAGTAGATTAACAATGAACAAACACATATTAACATAAAAGCTAATTCACGTATTCTGAAGAAAGACGTATTATTAAAAAATCTAAGTAAAAAATCTTTACATAATCTTATTCCGAGACAATAAGGTATTTTGTATTGAAGTCAGCGCATTCTGTTAAAATTGAATCACCTCCAGTAGTATTCAAATATTTTTTTATTTTGATCTGATTAGACGCTAACCTCGGAAATGTAATTCGCAAATTGTATAAAATTGTCGCTGTAGCACGCCGCGTAATCTTTCATTTATTCTTTCTCGACTGCTAAACAAGGAAGGTCGTGTTGTTCGAACTTATTTATATAACTTTATATATTTATGTATATGTGCTCATGTGACTAAGTTTTGGCATATTCTACATCTACAGACCAAAGGACTTGATTTCTATATGCAAGGATATTAAAAAATTATATAACCTATGTCACTACTTTGTGAGTAGAGACGGATGCAATGACTTTAAGGCTTTAGAGCGCATCAAAGAATAAGACATACATAATTATAATATGTTTTGAAGTAGAATTAAAAAACATGTGTTGCTGTAATAAATCAGAGAAACAACATTTAAAGTTGTTATTCCACTTATAGATTAATTTATAAACTTAAAAAGAAAAATTGAAAAAATGTATATTGACACAAGGTGTCATCTTCAAATAAACGAAACTGAGGAAAAAACTAGAATAATGCAAACTCTTAACAAATATATACGCTCGACAAACATTACCCCTTTTTTATAGTCGGGTACAAATACATTTAAACAGTAAGATAGTTAAATACATTTTCAAAATCAATTGCATCACTAACTGTTGTATTTCCAGTTCCACTAACAAGTCGCTTGCAAGCATTCAGTAATAGACACACTAATTGTTCCCACCGCGCCCATGTCCGTGTCACCTCACTTCCAAATTAATGACAAATAGCCCCACCCTATGTCTAAATGTGGCGTTTTCGATGCCTAATTGACTTCATCAACCCTTTGTTAGCATTCCGCAAATGAGGAAAGGGTGCTACGTAACCACGGCATGGTTTTCCGTCCACCTTTTCACGCTGTAATCGACCTTTGTTTCGTGTTAGAAAAATATTCCGTGTATAGCGTTCAAAGGGCTGGGCATATTGTTGCTTGACTGCAACAGGTAATTCAATTCAAAGTCCAATTCAAAATCGTTTATTTATTCATATAGGTATGAATGATACACTTATGTATGTATTTTTTTATAATCTACTCCCGTTTCGTGAAGGTGCTTTGACATGGAGAAGGAATGGGGAAAGAAATTCCCCTGCACGACTTTTAAAACAATAGTGATTATACATAATGTTTTTCCAGCGTATTTATGCATGTACAATGTTTCTGTGTATAATGTGTAGGGTTGTATTGTAATGTCCATTCCTTTAGTACGTCTAAAGACTAAACTGCTGAACGGATTTCAACATATTGAGTGTCATTGGATACATCTTCATTGTGAGGGTGAAATAGGCTATATATTTTTTAACCCTCCCCCTAATATTCAGCTGTAGGGTTTAAGCGAATGTCCTTAACTCGCTCCGCTTGTATCCGCTGATGGAAATGTAGCTTAAAGTAAGGCAAATAAAGGGTGGAATTTCACAACTGTTTCATGTTAAGGGAATTTTCCTCGTTCCTGAATGTAGTTTCCGTGGTGTAGCGGTTATCACGTGTGTTTAACACGCACAAGGTCCCCGGTTCGATCCCGGGCGGAAACAGTCCTTTTTTGCTTTATATACTTTTTTGATTCTAAATAGTCATTTGAGTAATTGTTTTGATCACGTTAAATTAATTTAAGAGCCGAACCGAACTTTTAACTGCAAACTTAACAGCAATTGTGTAGATTCGATTACTATAAGTAGCTTAATGGTTTTAGTAATATATGTAATCATTATAATAATATTAAAAAACCTAGCTGCCATTTTTTTTGGGTTGGTTGTAAATAAAAAAAAAATTGTAGCCTGTGTCACTCCTACAAACAATAGAGACAAATTGAATAGCTCCTCATATTTATGTTGAATTCCGTCAAGTCATACATTACAACGAAACGCACATATATTACATACGGTCCACAAACATTACCCTCCAGCTATCTTAGTCGGGTAAAAAGAGATTTTACACGCGCTATTTTACATGTTTTTATCATAACAGACATAGTGGCAGAATTTCCCTGAATTTTTTACCAATTTTTGAACAGAACCATCTTACTAAGTTTTGTCGTAATCCTTTGGGAGAGATCGATTTTCCAGAATATACAATGCTTATAAATAAATAAGCCTAGTTTTATAATCTGTTTAGTGGTTTTTGTGTCATCAGAATAAATGTTACTTTTTTTTTGTTTATTAAAATTAAAAATACCATTTTTTTTAACGTTCTTAAGACCATAAGACCCGTGCTCAGTAGTGGGCCGTTAATGGGTTGAAACAATAATAAAATAATCCTACTAATATTATAAATGTGAAAGTTTGTAAAGATGTTTGGATATTTGGATGTTTGGATGTTTGTCCCTCCTTCACGGTCTAACCGTTGAACGGATTAAGCTGAAACTTGGTACACAGATAGGTTGCATCCAGGAATAGGACATAGGATACATTTTATCCCGATTATAGGTTCCCTTGGGATGAAATCAATATTTTGTTTATCGACTTTTCCGCGGGCGGAGCCGCGGGCATCGTCTAGTACTTTTATAAGGGTCAAAACTGGGTCAAAAATTAAAGCCTCCAAGTAATAATATACATTATGTTACTATATAATGATGTACATTGTACACACCTCATACTTAATTTTGTTAGGTAACTAGTTATTGTCGTAAGATAGAAGTATATTTTACGGGTCGTAAAATATACACCGTTGGTAATGGACTTGCATGAATCATATTTTATGAGTTGTTTTATGATCCGGCTTGTTTCACGCTTTTGTTGATTAACAAGAAAATTTGTCGCGTTTTACAGTTCTATGGTTAGCTTTGAGCTTAGCGGCTTGATAGTTTAGCGGTTTGAATGTTAGTCTTTTTATCGGGAGTTCTCGAGTTGAAATCCGGTATTTTTTATTTAATATAGGCGTTTTAGAAAGTAATTAAACTTGCTTAGAAATACGTAGTATATAGATGAATATCAATATTTGACGCGCTCGTGTATGTATGTTTATTCAACAGTTTTTTATTCACATTTTTGACAACCTATTTTCGCTTCCCGCGCCGATGGAAAGGTATATATTATTCGACATTTTTTTTTATTCTTATTACCTGATATAGTATCCTGGGCTCCCTTAGTAGGAAGGAAAGCATCCTAAAGAAATACACACTTGAGAGTTCCCCATTAAATTCTCAAAGATGTGTGGCGACATCTAGCGTCATATAATTCGAATAAACTTATAATTTACATTCAGAATATTTTAAAAATTCTAACAAATGAATGCCGGAAAGTATTAATGCATTCAACTGGAATATAGCGTAGATTTTGTTTAGCTTGGCACTATAACCGACGTGCATATGAAGCTAAATTGAACGGCGAATGAACTCAATCAAATCAGTCGGACTTTGTTATATTATGCCTTTATCTATCTGCAGGTAGACACTTTTGATCAAATCATCTTTAACGAGGATAAGTTGTTTAGTCTTATTGAGATGGGTACAAGTAACTCATTGTTTCGAATATATAAAACTGTTTACAAGTATGCGCACTCAAAAAAATTTCAGCTAGTTCAGGCACTATAAAAAATCATGCTTATCACAATTATTATTTGCTTTTTTTAAAATAAATTACCGCTTAACGTTTGTCAAGGGCTTTTAAATCCTCAAAAACCGAAAAAGAAGTAATAAGTGCAAAATTTCAAGTCCCTACTGGTTAACTGTTGAGGAGTTCAATCGTCTGGAGCCAATCCTGGTACCAGTATCACAAATCATGCTTATTATAAATAAACATGCATTGCATCAGGACTGGACAAGTGTGTAAAACTTTATCTCAATCGGACACCGGGAAGTGGGTGAAATTTAGCTTGCAAGATTTGATTACAAACACTGGGACAGGTGAAACTAAATAAAAGCTTGTAATAATTTAATGAATAATGGTCGCATTTCGTCCTCTAGTTCTACTAAATATATGTATTGCTCAGTTATTTAAAGAAGGGAACTGTCAAAATTGTGGGTGGAGACAATAATTCGACGTAAGGAGAGCAAAAAACGAACTGCTTTCGATCTATTTTT
>LGAG01000054.1:172087-197447 GCA_001278395.1 Lerema accius | reverse complement strand
CCATTTTTTCAGTAGGTATTTGAGGCAAGCTAAAAACTTATCACAGTTAATGACGGGCAATAATATGAGCATAGGAGTTTGCAATAGCATGTTGTCCTTCCCATGCTCCGAGAAGACAAAGCTTCTATGTTCGTTATTGCTCGTCATTAAATAAAATTGCAATAATTATTAGTAATATTATTAGTTTATTAGTTAGTTGTAAATATTTGAGGTTTAATTACGGGAGTGGCGTAGTCACCCAGTGACAAAATTCCTTTCTAATAAAGATTTAAAAAAATACTACTCTTATTAAACCCTATTACGAAACTGCAGATCTGGCTAGAAATAAGCGGGGCTATATTCAATTTTATTTTTAAATATCACTATTATCAGTGAATGTTCATCATATCGGATAACTTTTGGTATGGCGGCGTGTCAATAACTAACAGTTTGGTTGGTCCTTTGAAGTATTTTAACATCAGTATCACCTGCCGGGTTTAACTGTGGCACAAAACTATAATTGGTACCCTCTAAAATACCACATTTTTTTTGCAGGAGTAAATGGTTGAGTACAGTTTTATTTCTAAAGTAAAAGTTACATAATACTATTGATCTGTTTTCTGGTCTATTAACAAATTCACAAATGAACCATTATACGTAGATGTTAACAATATGGGTCTTTGTTAATTGGCAACGCGTTGGTACTCTTTGTTATGCCACTTACAGAGTAGTGGTAACTTCTATGGTAACCAAGGTTAGTTCGTGTGTAGGCGATATAATACCTTACCTTTTTTCACAACCTACTTTCATGTAAGCTGTCTGTCATTAATAATAATTATTGTTATTAGGGCGGCTACAATATGGTCTGAGTGGTTCGACCTATTTAATAAATTCGAGTTTTTATTCCATATGGGTGACTATTGATAGATAAATTTTTAATTTTAAGCAATGCTATTTTTTTATGTCAAGGTATAGTCTATACTTTATTATAGACTCATTTGATATATCTCTCAGATGATAATGTCAGCTGTCTGTTAACGGGGTTTTTGGCGCTTCTTATCTATGTCAACTTTAACTTTGCCTTATCAAACATAATACCTGCTAGTATAATTCATAGAATGTATTCTAAAGAACCTCTCAAATGCTCAAATAGCCCTGTAAAATAAAGCATGTTAGCTAATAGCAATACCGATCGCATACGTTATAGCAACGTAATGAATTGGCCACTCCTAGTTTAGGCCGAAATTAAATTACGCCGTGGCGTCGATGAGCCTTTTACTAGGTTATTGATATTAGATCGATAGGAGCGTCAATGCCCACGACATTAATAACGAACCATAAATGTGTACGTACAAAGGCCTTTCAGCTTTATTGTAGGCCATGATGTATTGTGTCCTCATATGACAAACGCTTAAAATTTAAACGGTAAGGTTTCGGCGACCCTACATAAAATCCATGATAGCCCCGTACTAAAGCTTTGTTAGTAAAGCTGTAAATTTTATTAAAGTAATAGATGTACTGTACGGTAGTATTAGTAAGGTTGCTTCATATTAGTTGGGATTGTTTAAGGGGATGGGATTTTGTTGGTTTATTGACACACAAACATACTAGTACTGTTTTTGTTACCGTTTTGTACGATGAGTTTGTTATTGTTGTACTTTAATATGAGCTATTCTTGTATATGTTACGGCTAATAGCCTAAGTGCGGTTACACCAAGTTGTTGCCGGCTAAAATTAGGCGTAACCGCACTTCGGCTAAGATTATTGATATATTTTTGAGCAAATGGCATTCCTACTTGCCATGAAAATAGTAAGTAAGGACGTTTTGAGTCAAAAAATTAATTGTAATTTTACTTTCCGAGAACGGCATTTTCATGTAGTTTTGAGAAACATGAAAAACATAGTCGTCATTTAATACACGCAAGGATTGGAATAAATTGGCTGCTTCGGTGTTCTCTCTGAATATAATGTCAGGTGTCTTCAAGGAAAGAGTGAATAGGCTTTTTCTAAGTTAATGCGCTTTACCAACCAACCTTACTATATGACTACTTACTATCAAGTGAGATCTTAGTCAAGAATAAACTTAACTACTACTGCCATCTGTGTTTTCAGTAAGAAATTATTTTGATTGAGAATTGTATAATATTTCCATTCTAGTTGGCGCTAAAATTAGATTGGATAAACAGACTAAATATTTTAACAGTAGGTGCTTGGGTCTAAAACTAAAATTACGTACGTTATTGAAATTACGAAGGCAAAGGAATTCATTACTGCCAGTCTAGAAAATTCTAAAGAAGTTTTATTTCTATGTTGGTACACAAAATGAGGTTTACAGCTAAATATTAATCCTACTTTCTTTTCCTTCCAACTTTTCTTTGTTTCCTACGTTCTTTGTAATTTAAGGCATTACTTTCTCATTTCTTATTTTTGTAATTGACGTACTTGCTCTACTTTTTGTTGAACTAAACGGTTTGGGTCCTTAATTACTTTTTCTTAAAGTTAATTGCAATTATAAATTAATCAGTGACAAGTTTGCAATGAATTTAATTAAAGTACTGGGCTTGGTTTAAAAATATTTTAAAACTAAACTTCGCCAGGGTATGAGGCCATCTTCCATTACGTTGGTCGAGGGATCGTTCAAGTATTACGCAACACAATTTTTGACCCTCCCCCTCCTTCCATGTAACGCATCGTAACGTTTTTGTATAAACCTCTCCCTTTCGATAAACGTTACGTACGCACATACCAAAAAATATCATAGATTCAATGTACAGGACAAAAAAGTGAGGTAAATTATTTTCTTTTTTTTACTATCTGACATATGTCACCGAGCATGGTCTGCCAAGAAATGTACCAGGAAACGTTATCTTTTGATAATAACGTTATGTTTTTCCTTACTATGCTTCTTTGTTCCGAAGACTGTGTCTATATATTTTTTGGTCTAAAATAAGAGTTGCAAAATACCAACTCAGGTTCATAAAAAGCCGCTAACAGACCTACCAACAATAAACAGTGTAGAATTATCGATGATCCTCCCTTATTGGGCACGGAATACAGTAAATAAAACAACCCCAATCCAGTGACGTAATAAAATTGATTGGAGCTAATACGGAGCGTAATAAAGCACTAAACTTGTTCAATCAAGCATGTCTAGTGTGAAATCGCTCCTACGAATTTCGTTTCGCTTTCCCCCGTTCCACAGTAAATAAGAAAATTCATCCGAATTGCGCCGTTAAATGTAATCGACCGGCGTGAAAAGTATTAAAGAAGCAGGCGGTATATTGCATAAGTTAGGATGTAACAATGAAAACTTTGAGGAGCAAGTGTGCACAATTCCTCTTAGAATACATTCCGACCAGGATTCAGAATAATATACTTAGATAGGATACGTTTTTCACTATAACTGTTCCTATTCAAGATAGAAATATAAAATATGAACTAATGGACCCGCCTGCGCTTCGCTTCGGTAACCCTATGCCGAAACGAAGGCAAAAAAAGTAGTCTAAGTTACGCATTATTACATTAGCTATCTGCTAGTGAAAGTCCCGTCAAGATTGGTCCAGCCGTTTCAGAGATTAGCCGGATCAAACAAACAGACAAAAATTGTACGTAGGTATGCATTAAGTAAGAAGCGGTTATTTTAATATTGCAAACAGACACTTAAATTTTATTGAGTTGTATAGAAGAGAGTTGGGTATATTTATTTTGTCTTATTTACAAAAGGGCATTTAAACCAGCATTTGAACCCATAGTTGTAACATACATAATACTGTTTGCCCTGGTCGGGAATGAACATGGATCTTCTCGCTTCGTGGATAGTCTTCTCTTATTTTGCCCGACTGTACCAGGAAGCGGATTATGTTTTTTAAGTGTATATATGTCTGTATATTCTTATTTTTAGCTCTACAACTAAAACGGTTTGATAGATTTCAACATCTGAGGAGTTTTTGGATTCGTCCTCTCCATTTTAGGAGTGACATTGACTCTGCATAGACTATATATTTTTTTTATTATGCTTCCCAATTATTATTATTTTTTATTAACAGTTCGAATGTGTCATCCATTTTAGCTCACATCTGTGACGCGCTAACAAACAAAAGTATAGTTACGTAAAATGGTGTAATTTTATTATATAAAGCCTTTTGCACGAATTTATTTGTACGAAATTCCGTTCCCGAGTTAAATTTAAATTTTAATTCTGTAACTGCCAATTTATAATTTACCGAACAAGCTTAGGGTAGCTTATTAAAGTTAGTCACTGCATGACGTCATAATTAGGTAAGATTTTTTTTACGCCGTCTTTATTTACAACGCCCGCGGAAAGGTACTTAAAAATATTGGATTTATCCCAAGGGAACCTATAATCGGGATAAAATCTATCCTATGTCCTATTCCTGGATGCAAAATATCTGTGTGCCAAGTTTTAGCTTAATCCGTTTAATGATTAGAGCGTGAAGGACTTACAAACATCTAAACATCCAAATATTTATATCCAAACAAACTTTCACATTTATATTATTAGTAGGATTCAACATTTATGAAGCGTATGGATGTACATTTCTTTGGCTCGCTCTAGAGTCAAAACCGTTGTACATATAAAGTGACATTTTAAGATACTTCCGTCAGGTTTTTTTGTTTTTCTATTAAATATTTATAATTCATTTAGCTTTTAAACGACCATCCTATAATTGAAGTGAGACAAAATAACGTATAAATAAAAGAAAAAATAACTCTAGTTGCTTATTACTTAAATTCAGTTTCAGCAGATCTTTTGAAGCCTGATTAAAATTTGTGCCTTTCATAGCTTCCCTCAAGAGCAAAATGTAATAAGTGTACGTTGATTGCGCTTCCGTCCTTATTACAGTGGAATAAAATTCATGTTATTACAATAAGTATTTTAAGGTTTTAGATTATCTATACATATAGTTAGTAGTAAAGAGTTAGAATTAGAATCCTTTTAAGAATAATGCTGTCACAAACGAATTTGAAATTTGGCATCGTTATAGTTTACATGGAGAAAAAGTGTATAAAGGTAAATTTATATTTAATTTGTATACAAATCGATTTTATTGACAGATTAACACGTACTCTACTTTATACCATTTGAAATAACACGATTATATTATGATAATTGTGTCTGAAAGCAGTAATAGTAGGCAATAGTAACCCAGAAAACAAAAAGGTTTTTGCACGTTTACACATTTGGTTAGAAATAAAGAGAAAAACCAAATACCTTTAAAAAACGTTATGCAGAAAAGGAACCAGATGTGTTCTCTGATAGTGACTGTGAATGTTATTTTGTTGTTCAAAAAATATTGGACGCAAGAACGAATATAACTTATTCGCTGTTAAGACAGATCTCGTTCGTAGGTATCTTTGTTTTTGCTGTTCATGTTTTGCTACAACTTGGAAATAGGGTTGTCACTTTGAAGAATTTGGGACTAAAAAATATTTATTAAACTAACGTGATTTTAAGATAATTAAACATAAAAATGCTACAAAATTGAAATTAAGATAAAAAATATTGCTATTTTAATTTTTTTTTCTAGAAAATTAAGCTCTACTTAAATGTACGGATATGTTATTTTTGTACTTTGTAGTTTCGCATGAAAAATATTGGGAAAGCTAACCACTTTTATTTAAATTAGTGATTTGTACATAAATATATTTTTAGTTTTATTTTAAGTTATCTAACGAGACGATGTGGGCATACAGCGAAAAAGTCTAAAAATAAAATAAAAAAAACTTTTGTGACAACCCTACGTGTAGCAGTGTGCGTTTGTTTCGCTACATTTAGCCACAGAACTCGCTCGCTACATTTCATTAGTGCCCTCCGCTTCCCTCAGTTCCGTTGCTCCCTCCACCAACATTGTTCTGGTGTGTTTATTGCGTCGGCGTACTTTAATTAATTTATTTTATTGACTTTTATAAAACTTATGTCGTTGTGCGATTTATTTTCCTTTATTACCCGACTACGGCGAAGCCAAAAGGAGGGTTATGATTTTGACCGGTATGTATGTATGTGGGTATGTATGTATGTTCATCTGTTCCCTTCTACCTCCTAAACTACTGGTCATAATTTGATAAATGTGGTATCATTAGAAGCGTCTCGTTGTTCAACTTGTTTTACTTTATTTACTTTTAATTGTATTGTTGTTGAAGCAGTGATAGCCTAGTCGTTTGGACGCTGGTCTCTCGAACGACAGTTCCTGGGTTCAAAACCCCCGGCACCTATAATTTAAAAAGTTATGTGCGTATTAGATACTAATTATCACTTGCACATCTGAGAGTTCTCCATAAAGTTCTCAAAGATGTGTGAAGTCTGCCCAATCGCACTTGGCCAGGGCAGCGTGGTGAACGTTGGCAAATTACCTCGACTTTGTTAAGTTAAATCAACGTAATTTAACTTAGCTGATTATTTAAGATTCATAAACTGTAATTAATAAGAAGTACTGGTCTAAGTTTAACTTCATTGTCGCGATCACTTTTCTTTTCGCCAAATCGCCCTGCGCACTGGAGCATGATGTCTTAGTAAAGGGTCATACCCATTCTAAAGTTAAGTAAAGTAAAAGTCTAAAGAAAAGTAAATTAAAGTAAAGATAAGTTATGATTTATCATCAAAAAGGACAGAATTATTTAATTACACATGTCAAATATATAACTCGTCCCCGTAGAGCGAAAATTAACTAATTGACACTTTTAGGTAAAATGAGTTAATGATACCATGCTTATCACGATTTTTTGCTCTATTTTTCTATCTAAACGCCGTATTCCTATGTAATCGAATTACAAAGTTACGNGAAAGGTATGTGACACATGAGTATGTGTCATATAGACACCAACTAATTCGATGACACTCACACAGCGGCGATGAATGTGTAACTGACAGGGTAATCGACGCTTAAAGACATACCGGTTCGTACCGGTTCTGTTGCGGTATAAATTACCCGCATTATATTAATCTAAATTGACGTTTAGAGCGAACTTAAAACAGAAGAGTTTGTTAAAATTGTGAGATTCTGTGGCACGTACTAAAGTTCAAAAGGCTAGACAGATTTCAACATTATAACACGTCATTAGATTTGTCTCCATGATGAAAGTAAAATAGGCTATAATATTTTTACTTTACTGTACCTCCAATTACAAAAAAATAGCAATCGAGCTAATTTTAATTTTTGCTTTTTGACTAATTGTTACTTGTTTTATTTATTGAAAGTATATTAGTGTATTTATTATTTGAGAGTGAGGTGAGACTCTGTGGGTATTTACTCTTGAGGTATGTAGGCTAAAGATGTATTTACAAAGCGTTCGCAAAGTGGTGTAGTGTTGCACAGGGGAATAGAGGAATACTTCGCTACTAATAAATACATTAAATTGAGGATATTGTAATCTGTTATGTCACTTAGATTTTAATAGAAGTAGATACGTCGTTTATAGTTTACTTATTATAATGTTGTGATAGTAGCTAGTGGTGAAAAATAACTTGAGTTTTTGGATGTTTTCTAAGTTCAAATTCAAACCATTTTATTTCGTCTTAGGAACTAATAGCTCACTTAACGAATGTCAAAATTTACAATATAAATAACATTATAAAAAATTATGAAAAAATAATTTACAATCATTAGAAAAAAGTTCCTAAAGTCTCGTTAGATGATACCTATTATATCATCGGCTTTATGAACAGCTCAAGGCATTCATTGTACCTTGTACATATTAAATTTCCCTGCAGTTAAGTTGGTCATTAACCCCTCCGCCAATCTGTACTGGAGCAGCGTGGCAGACTATGCTTTAGGCTTTACAAGTTATAAGCAAGATGCAATCCCAGTAGTTGGACGTTAGTGAGTTAAGGCCACATAGTGACAGATGCTAACAAATTTCTTTTACGCTTCGTAAGGTACGTAAATCTTCGGTACCGGTTATTGTTATTATAATATACAGTACTAGACGACGCCCGTGGCTTCGCCCGCAGAATAGTAGTTGTAAAATATTTTGGATTTATCCCAAGGGAACCTATAATCGGAATAAAATCTATCCTATGTCCTATTTCTGGATGCAAACTATCTGTGTGCCAAATTTTAGCTTAATCCGTTCAACGGTCTGAGCGTGAAGGACTTACATACACATCCAATCATCAAATATGCAAATACTCGTATCTTTACAAACTTTCACTTTTATAATATTAGTAGACTACGAATTCCTTTACCATTGAAATATCAGATGAAGCAGGCATATTTTAAGTCTCCCAAATAAGTAGACTGATTGCGTATTGTTACAAAAGTCGGATAACAGTGAAAAGTTCCAATTTGGTAGCTGTCAGACAAAACAGCGACTGAAAAATGAAATGGTGCGCATAAAGAAAAACGGAAAAGTCATTATAAATAACTCCGCACACATTTCCCGACAGAAAGGAAGTACGCGACTAACTTATGTTAGTTGCTTCGTCATAAAGTCGACGCGTGCGGACTTTTGTACGTTCACAGATTGTTGAAAGCATATTTCTGAGGACGCATTCATTCTATTTACATAATCATGTGGTGTAACAAACCGAAGTTTTAGTGTAATCGACGTTGATTTAAATATACGGTATAGTTGGTAATGCAGTGGATGTTTTGACGTTTTCTTTAGCATTCATTATTACAGTTAAAGGTAAAAAAGGAGGTTTGACACAAATTTGACAATTTATGTGTCCGTAAGACAAGAAGATGATGATATGAATGAATGAATATGATAAATGATAAATTAGTATAAAAGATAAATTAATTGGTTCGGATTTGATAAAGTATTTTTTCTTTTTTTTTATAATGTTATTTGTATTGTAAGTTTTGACGTTCGTTAGGTGAGTTGTAAGTATGTATAAGTGAGTAAAGTTAATAAAGTAAGTGAGTATAAGTATAAGTGAGTTGTAAGTAATTTCAATTTAATTACAACACCGAAAAGCTCGTTCTCTTCAGTTTTTGTTTTTATTACACAAAACTATCCTTGAATCCCAATTGATTAATAAACTAATCTGTTTACATTCTACGAATGGTAACTAATACCTTCCGTCATTATGATTGAAGTATGAAGGTGGTTTGTATCGACATTTCTGTATTAATCAGCAACTCCTAAATCGTCTATTAATCAAGTTAAAGCATCTGGTTGACAACCGCTGTCAGCTTAAGTAGTTTTAAACGGGGCTCAGACACACCACAAATACGAAATTAAAAATCTAAGCTAATAATTATAATGCTGAAGAGTTTGTTCGGTTGCATGTTTGTTTGAACGCGCTAGTCTCAGGAACTACTGGATCGATTTGAAAAATTATTTTAGTGTAAGATAGTCCATTTATCGAGGATTACGTGGGCGGAGCCGCAGGCGATTGCTAGTATACATATTAAATGTTATTGTATCGCAATGTGTTTTGCATTTAAGTACGATAAGGATAGTGTATTTATGCAAAAAAATATTATTCTTCCATATCGTAAAATCAGTAATTTTTGAGATGAAGCAGAGAGGTTAACAATTTTTTTTTCGTTTTAAGACCTGAAGTAAGTGAGCAGCTATTACTAATGAACACTTTGTGTAGGTTTAAAATGACATAATTTAAAACTAATTCTAATAATAAAAAATATAGCAACAAAATCCTTACAAAATACTCTTCTATTTTCAACGAATTCAATCTCGAACGTTCGTAAATACGTGGCTTACGAACGGTTAGTAATCGAATGGCGTGTCTGAGTCAACTCGAATACGCGCAGTAAACAATCATTTGCGGATAACTGGTCGTGTTTGGATGCCTTATTGTTTGTCTGTTTACTTACTTACGTAGCTTACAGTTGGGAATCGAGTAAATTTATGACGAGTCACCACAATTAGTAGCGGCTAGCGTAATTCGATTGTAAATTTTAATCGCTAATCTGTTTCCATCAACAAGTTCTCTGTTTATTGAATATTTGTTGACTTGCTTTTAGGTTTGGGCATATTAAAGTAATTCTATAATACATTGACTCGACTTTACTTACTTACTGAAGAGTAAGTTCCTTATTTTGTTAATTCTTCTTCAATGATAAAGCAACCTTTCAAAAGAGGAGATTCAAAAACTCATGTGTATAAGTATATTCACAAGCTATCTTTTATGTATTGATTTAAAAAATTGTTGCATTTTAGTCATTTACTTCAAGAAGTGTACAAATAAAAGTAACCCACAAATGGTTGTATAACGAGCTATATACTTATACTTATACTTAGCTTTATACTTATAGCAAAAAAAATTTAATTTTCGACAACAAAAAAGTCGTGACTCTATTAACATGTAACGACTACCTGTCGACATTTTGTTCCATCGTAATCGTGTCGTATCCACTGTGAGTTGACTAAAAATAGCTAATTGAATGTAAAGCCGTGTTTAGACTAACCGTGCAAATGTTCATTCTTTCTGGCATTTCTCTAATTTTAGTTTTAAGTGAACGTGTTCCTAGTTTTTTTTGAGAGCAGTTGAAAAGCTCGTTGTAATATTAGCAACGTTTTTGTTATACGCCTCAATGTAACATATACTTTGGATTATACTGTTTTTGTTTAGATTAAATTCTTACGGCTTAAAAGTGATTAATACAACTTTAGATGTTCATTAGGAGCTACCAAATTATTGAGTAATTAGGGTTTTAGTAATTCTACATATTCATACATGAAGGGTATGAAAAGTATGAAATAATGGTTTTGGGGTCTACTAATACTTATGGGGTTGGTATCAGTATACGAGTAGGCGTCGTGTATAAAGCCACATCGATTACAAAAGAAGTTTTAGATACCCATTGTTTAAATTTTTTTTAATTAAATTTAATTTTTTTCTTTCATTTTTATCTAACTGTGGTACTCCTGATACCATTCTGAAATACCTCGAAATATGTTGTCTTTGAGCAATTACGCCTAGGTTTATCATCTTACTTCGTAACGACAAAAAGTAAAAATATATCAACATTCTATTCCATATTAGAATAAATATATAAAGCTCTTATAAATGTTTCTTATGAAAAATTTTGTTCTTTATATTTCCTTTAGCTACTTAAAAGATATCAAGTCTCGTTTAATGTTCCTTTCATATTTATTTCTTTGTAGATTAAAAGATATGCGATTGTGACAAATTCAGGAAAATCCTTACGAGGGGTAAATTCGTTATCTTTTTATATGTGACATCTGTCACATCTACAGGAAAAAAATAATATTATGTAAGTAATAGTTGTTACAAATATACAAAACAAACCCGACTTATAAATGGGGGTGGGGCCAAGTATTAGAGTCTGTAATTTTAGTAATGAAAATTCTAATAATACCTCATATAATATTGTATATTGAGTTGTAGAGCATGCTAAAGAAATGGAGAGGGAGTTGAAAAAAATATTGGATTCATCCCAGGGGAACCTATAATCGGGTTTAAACTTATCCTATGTCCTATTTCTGGATTTAGTTTTAGCTGAATCCTTTCAACGGCTAGAACGTGAAGGGCTTACAAACATTGAAACATCTTTACAAACTTTCTCATTTATAAAATTAGTAGGAAATTAAGTAGGATAGGTTACCTAGTTGCTATAATTAGGTACATTAAAAAGAAATAGCTCTAAGATTTATTTGCCACATGAAGTGGTAAACCGCGAACGCTAAAATAAAATGTATTCGGCCTACCGAATCAACAATGTCATTAACCCCGTAGTGTGGCAATCAGGGAGTAAGTGGGAATTTCCGCGTCGTTTGGTTCAGCTCTCTCCCGGCTAAATGTTAAGAGCCCCGGTAGATGTACCGACCGTGACGTCACACACGGACACGTTACATTTAACTGGAAATACTAAAGATATTTAGAAATTTAAAGATAAAGATATTTTTATTTGCTTGAAATAGTTTACATAGGATTACATCACATTACATATTACATTAGCTTTACTTATAGGAGTAACAATATTAAAAAGGTTAGGAACCAATGTATTATTAGGAAGAAAAAGAAACTTGATCATTGAAAATGTCAAAATGGTCACGATGTCAGCGACACCTCATAATTATGTTGAATCCATCAATCTGTTTAGTCTTTAGAGCGTCAAAGAAATTGGGGTACTTACGAGTACATACGAGTACATTATGCTCGGAAAACGTAATGTTATCAAAATTGTTAATGTGTTGGGCTTTTGTTAATAAGCTGCTAGTTATTAAGACAAAATAAATGATTTGTTTTTGACTTTATTAAATACAGGGATTTGTTATTTTTGTTGTTAAAATTACTTAAATTGTCTGTAAGTATTTAAACTCAGCAATTAAGACCAGAGTTGCGTAACATACAGTTCCAAACAGTTTAATCGTTTAATTAGCGTTTATTCTTATTGTACGTGTGTCACAAGTTAATATATGGAGCGATAGTTCCGTTTCTAATTAAATGTGTCCGTATTGTCGGCGGCCGTTGGAGCTTGTTTGATATTGTGAAAAAATAATAATTAAAACTGAAATATTCACTTTAAAACAATGAGAGTAACTTGACTGTAGTTATTATAAAAACAAAAAGTAAAGTGCTAAAAAATGACTTTTGTGGAGATTGGCGGATTTTTTATTCCTTCGGCTTTTTTATCTCGACTTACTCGAGCTTACTTAGGCTTAAAGTATATTGTATTTGTCTTTCATAAACCTGATGATATGATAGGTATTGTATTAAGACATAAGCAATTGCTATAAGATGAGTAATTGCTAAATTAACATGTTGTGCATTTAGCCCGCAGATTGTCGTTCCCCTTAGAAGATCTAATGACATATCAAACTTTACATGTTTGTTGTCTATTAGACGTGTGCAACAAACATTTTTGTATGCATGTTTTTTGATTGAAAACATGTTTGTCAGGCAGGTGATCATTTATGCTTTTTACGGAGATTGTTTCGTTGGTATTTTTTGAAGAGTTGTTCTGTAAATCCATTTCTATAATGTATTTATTTTTGGAAGCACCGAAACTAATTAACTAAGCTACTTTACTTAAACTATGGAAGTAATATTGTTAAGCTCTAAAGCATCTACTGCGAGGTAAATTACCTCTTCTCATCAAAGAGGCTTTCGTGTTCTATACTTCAAGAAAATTATCACAGAATCCAATAAAATATTTTAAATATTTTGTCCTCATCATAATGATCACCGATTATTTCAACAGATATTTTGATAGGTATTTTTTTAATAACTATATTACAGCACATATTTCATTACATAATGTATGTAGTATGTTGTGTGTGACTCTGACGTCACTTCAAAATTACACGATTACAGACTCGTGATGTACATTACTTTATTTACGAAGCTAAACTCTGAACAATAGTAAAATTGATGTAAATGCATTTGAAGTCAATCGATCGAAAATATTCATAGTCCTCCGGTTATGGCGATGTCGTATTGTCGATTACCGCTTTCTGTATTGAAATCTGATCGGCTTTCTATTTGGATGAGTACGGAAGAAGCATCGTATTTGTTATTAAGGTAAGGTGCGGTAAGACTAACACACGGGGCAAGACTAACATTGTCTATTATCTCGATACGTATAGCTTAAATACGAAATTCTTCCAGTCTGTAAGATAGAACAAACGTAAATGTTCTCGGCTAAAACACACACATGTCGCTTCAGGTGCATATCGAGATAATAGACAGTGTTAGTCTTGCCCCGTGTGTTAGTCTTACCCCACCTTACCTTATAGATATTTTTCTTTTTGTTGTATAGTGTCGGATTACTCGTATAATGATTGTCATATGAATTGGTCATCGATGGAAAAGGATGCCTGATTTTGTTGCTAGATGATGCTAATACATTTAGTGACATGTATGATATTAGGAACATTATTTTTCATTGACGATACTTTGTTCTTACATAATCAATTTATGTAAAATTGTGTTATTAATATTTATATCGAAGGAAATTCCTGGTGCTATACTTTTAATTTAAATCGCTTAGTTTTCTACCTAAATGCGTCAGTAATGATAATTAGTAAGTAGGCTTCGGTATTTCTTATTAATGGGCAACACAGACCCTTGTTAAGTAAGTTTTTTTATATTGCCATAAAAATAACAAACACTGTTTATTATTAGCACATTAGTTAAAAATAAACCCTTCACTATTCTGTCACAATAAACCCTGCCCACGTCAAATTTAAACGACATGTTAATAAAAGATTAACAAAGTGTGCGGAACTGTTGTGCAATCATTTTAATTACCAGTTAAATAACAATTGGATATAGCGTGCAATGCCGTGCGTGGCTTTTCAACGCCGGAACAAAGTCACAGCGCAACAAGTGACGTCTATACGACCCTTGCAGGCTGATTCTAAGACATAAACCACTTTTTCTTACACCATTTTCTATTCCCATGTAAGAAAAACTATATCACTTTCAATATAAATAAAAAAAAGGGTATTATTAGCAAACTGTCGACATTTCTAATTGTCACGCAATTTGTAACCGTAACTTCTATTCGAAAAACAGATGACACGAGTTTATTTACTTACCGCCAATTTTAAAAGAAGAAGGCGGGACCGCGCATGCGCGGCGCGAGAGTGAGAAGGTTAAGAGCGGGACGGCAGACAGTTGTACTCGCTCCGACCAATCGATTAGTCGCATAACGATAGCGGCTTCTTAAATGCAGATATGTCGTATACCAACGTCAGTCGGCTAACAGCGGCCGTGGCGAGCGGTCGCTATGCTCGGAGCGACGTTCCCGCTACCCTTTGTAGTGATCGTACCGATAGGCCGGCCTCAAACGTACACTTACGATAAATGTATCACATCTTTTCGAACGGTGTTCCAAACTTTGTAAATGATTTTATAAACTGAACGTTAGTTTACTATTTTTGTTTACACCGAAATCATTTAGTGACATGAAAACTAAATGAAGAACAAAGGAGTAATTGTTGGGTGAGAGGTAAATTTCTAAATTATGTCACCTATATTTAATATTGCGTAGTTGTTATAATATTTTTATTTTGATAGAAATGTTTGTATGTTTTTTTGCGTGTAGTAATATTATTGGTTTTGTTTACCTGTACCTAGTTGTTACTACTGAAGGAATCCTTATATTTTTATATTTAATTTTAATTGTTAAAATATTAAAACGTATGAAAAATAGTTTGTGTACAAATTTCAATATTTCATTACGTTCATTTTGAGTATTTGATTTTTATTTTTTATCTTTACGTTACAATGTTCCTTTACAGAAACCTTCCGCTTTCCGTTATTTAAATCAAACATTTTATAAAATAAACATTGTTTCGACGATTTCGGACCAACCCAAATATTATGTTGTTATTGCTAATTTTATTTATTTTTAGAGGTCATTACACTACATATTTAATTAAGTACTCTGCACAGTATCAAATTGTTAAACATAAGAAATAAATATTATTTAAAAACAAAACAAAAACATTCGAAATTTAATTAAACGTAGAATTAAAAATAATGTTGTTTTGTCTATTACTCCCACGCTACACGTAGCACTCTCGTAGACAGTCGTAGCGAATTACGACAACCGCTACGCTGCTACGAATTCTGTAGCATCTGCCAAAAGGTGCTAATATTATTATAACCGTATGGAAATTTTAGATTGTACTTATTACCTTATTCTACGGGTCATAGGAGGGTCGAACTTGGGTCGTACTTGGGTCGTAGTAGGGTCATATTAGGGTTACGGGTCCAATGATATGGAACATTTTATTTAATGTTTATCACGTGTAGTCGACTGAGGATAGATTGCATACTAATGACGTTATTGGCAATATTTTTTATTGCCAACAAATTCCCTTTTAGCTGCCATTTCGAACGCGAGCTTTTCTCCAATTTTAGGGTAACGTATTATTTACGATCGAAACTGCTGACAATCGCACGTGGTGTCGTTCTGACGGCTTTATAGAAACATGCGCGACGTGGTCGCTTTGTTTGTTAAATATTTATAAAGTTACCTTTTGGGAAAAAGAAATTCGGAGTCAAATATTTATTTTGTCGTAGTTACTAATGGACGTGGTTGAAGTCAAAATTTAGAAGTGTTTAACAATTTGAATAATGTAATATAAATGTTTTCCTATTATTGTTCCTTCTCTATTCGTAGTCAATAACGCATTGGTGATGATTTTAGTGTAACTGATGGGTAGGGTCAAAGATGACCCAGTATCTTGGTCGTCTTGAGTTTTTATTAAATTATGTATTTGAATCTTATTTTTCGACGACTTCAGATTATTAATAAAATTACGATTGTAAAAAATAACGGAGGGATGGATATATTACGTTTCTCAGTCCTAAAATAAATACAAATCTAATAACTTTATAAAAAAAAAAATATCGGTAGGTATATTTATGTAGATAAAAATTTACTAAATTAAAAAAAAAATCCATTTATGCTGGCAATGTGTTGTTGACGCTTCATGTTGTGAAGTCTATGTCACTTCCACAATGTATACTACTAATCCAATGAACTCGGTTAGGTGGTTTAAGCTGTAGAGCGTACCAAAGAGAAAAACGAAACATACACACAAATCATTACCCTTCTAGCGCAATCGTGTGAAAATACGAACTTGTATAAAAATCGCATTTAAAATGCCACCAAAATTATAATGTTATTATACACGTTGCTAAGCTTAGAAATAAACTTTGTACTTAGCCTTTATGCTCGAGTAAATAAGGTAGCTAATGAGCGGAAAACTCGACTTGCAAAGATTGTTGCAACGGAGAAAATAATCTGATTATAGCATGTATTAAGATTTTATTTGAAACTAGCAATCGCCTGCGGCTTCGCCTGCGTAATTTTATTTAAATCAATCCACTCATCACCATTATCATCATCATTATTACAACCCATAACTGTCCCACTGCTGGGCTCGGGTCTCCTCTCACAATGTGAGATACAATTATTTAGATACAATTATAAATATAAAATGTATAACATGTGGTATCAAAATCTGGATTGTAGTCACGTTTAATTTCATAAATAGAACATCCCATTCGGTAGAATGAACTGCAAGATTGAAATGTTGACATGATAAATGTTGCCATCATCGAAAATAGTTTGGGCGGTTACACGCCAACCTTGGTAACCCTTTTTTAATCTCTGTATGTCTGATAAAAAACTAAAATCTTTATCCTAATACCCTTGCCACATCTGCGTCTATCTATTCTCCTGTCATACCCTATTTTCTCAGAGACCAGTGGATGAAAAGCTGTTTGGTTACGTATACAATGTTACTGAAGCGCTCAGAACATAGCAGCTTGCTAAATTATAAGGGATCGACGGAGTTAAGCAATTTCGGGCGCAGTCGGAAAGTGAAAGGGTGACCGCTAGCGGCAAAATTTGTTAAGCTGTCAGTCACGTTAGTTATCGTCAGGTTATAGTCGTCAAGCTACGTCGGAGGACTATGGGCCGAATAAAAATATCCAAAACTCAGGTTAACCACTAATCTCTTCGCTAATCTGCACTGGACTAGAGTTAGCTAGCCTGGAACTAAAGTGATCTATGTAACATTTTTGACTATGAGCATTTTCAAACCTAAAAACAATATTTGAACTTAATTTTTTTTTATTAATTTAAGCAAAAGTGGTCTTAATTGGTCACCAAAGTAAGGTTATCATTAAAATACGAGTACCACTTTAGAATTTGATCAGTTATTTAAACACAGTGACTTTAAACGCATTTCGTTTGATAACTTTATTTATAAACGCTAAACGCTAACACACTTATACCCCCGCACTAGGATTCCCTGTGTTGCGGGTGGCATGGACAACACAAATAACACATCACTAACACCCATGACCCGAGAACAAACATTTATCTGTCACATAAATATCTGCCCCGGCCGGGAATCGAACCCGGGACCCCTCGCTTTGCAGGCAGAGTCACTACCAACTAGGCTACGGGGTCGTTGTTGTTGTTGTGACATTTTGTATCATAGACCACTTTAGTTCCAGGCTAGCCAGTTGTGAAGTATGCTTCTAGGCCTCCTCAGTCATGGGGAGAGACCTGTGCTCACTAGTGGGCTGTCATTGAGTTGAGGCCAAGAGGACTCAATCACAGATATACAAAGTAGTAACATAAAGAAAGTGATTATACAAAGGCATAAACTTCAATTGTGTTTTTTTAAATATTTATGAGCTTCATTTATTAATTAAATTTTTAGAACTAGAACTATACGTTTTTAATATATCGATACTTTGGCAAATTGCTTATTTTTCAAATACCACGAGAAATGCCTCTGAGACGAAGAGATATTTGCCTATTGCTCAACCGGGATTGCAGATAGTTTCGGTCATTAGTGTGGAATTCTCGGAAGATACCAGATCGAGTAAGGGGCGTTGACCCTCAGGTGGCTTTTATTACATCCCTTGCAAGTAATCTACACTAATATATAGACTGTATCTAGACTAATATATAAAGCTGAAGAGTTTGTTTGAACGCGCTAATCTCAGGAACTACTGGACCGATTTGAAAAATTCTTTAAGTGTAAGATAGTCCATTTATCGAGGAAAGCTATAGGCTATATAACGGCACGCTAAGATGAATAGGAGAGGAGCAACAGCAATTGCATCGGCTTAATAACAGCCGTTTGCCACGAAATAAGCTGTGGAGCTTTTAAGCTCATCAATCTATTCTTTGCCAATGTCACATAAAAAACAACAACAACTAAATAAAGCACAAACAAACTTTTTTTAAACAACTTTATAGAGTCAACATTAAGACTTTATTAATGAAACCTTCATCGCTTCAGCGTCTATTTTTATCGTAGATATTGAATTTCAATTAACTCATACCAATACTATATTTAAACACGTTTTAACTTGGGTTTCTTAAATAATATATAAGAATACTTAGCTACCAATATACGTACGTTTGTAAACGACATAGTCAAATACAAACAAAGATGTATAACTGTATAACTAGTCTTAATATACACACATCAACAAAATCTAGGGATATTATACATTTCATCAAATATGATCAAATATCTAAAAAACTACAAATAATTTTCTGATGTGGTAAATGGAAGAATGATAGGTTATTTTAAGGTCTTTAATAAAAAATAAAAAAAAAAGTAGTTTTTTTTTGTTTTAAATTAAAATTTTAACTTTTTTAGTCGCTGTTTGATAGGAGTTCATTACGACATGGAAAATAATATTTTATTTATCAATATTTATTTATGAAAATGGATTAGATTGTTTTTCTTTTTTAATTTTACGTACCGCCTGACCTTTGAGAGTCATGTGACTTCGTCATTTAAGTCGCAATGAAATTTTATGAGCCGTAAGCATGTTCGAAAATGGTCCTACCGAACGCGTCGTTGCTAAGGCCCTACACACCAGCCAAAATGTGACATCGAGGCTGTGGTGACGTTGTCGCATTAGTGAGGATGTAGCTGAACGGCACACGGGTAAATATCCCGTTATTACGCAAAGACAGGATCGATTTCATCAAATGACTGCCAGAAAACAATGCGATATAAAAAGCAATGCAACTAGTGTAAAGGCTCCAGGTCGACCACCAGCTGCTGGAAAGTGACCAAACCTTGCCAACGAGATAACATGAAGTGGGTCTTCATGCTCGAAGACCGCTACATGTTCCAGCATTGCCATGTGGCAATCGCGGTCGACAGCTTTTGTCATCTTAGGAACATTTACCATGGAGTGACGAACAATGGTCTTCGGTGCTGTTCACCGATAAGTCCCGGTTAGAGTTTGACCCAGATTCACGAAGAACAAACAATTGAAGAAATTTAGGGATAATTTGTTCCCGACAGCAACCCTCAGGAGGTCGGTTTATACCAATGCACAAAAATGCGGCGTGGGCTGGAATTTGTCTTGGCGGACGAACTAAGCCCGTTTGGATCCAGGGCAGCAGGAATGGACAAAAATAGCACGAAGAGGTAGTAGACCTTGTCATTAACCCACACAGAAACCAAAAAGGCCAGTAATTTCTACTCATGCACGATAATGCTCCTTTCCATACGGCGTGGCTGGTGTCAGATGCACTCCGAGACCACGATATTCCAATTTGGGATTGGATTGCACAGTCACTCTACTTAAATCCTATTGTCCCTGCCTGGGACATGTTACAACGAAACGCTTTGAAAAATTTTCCGCCAAATTTGACGACGAAACAACAAGTTTACGAACATTTGCAAAATACAAAGGGTCCTCACACTACAGCAAGATATTGACAATTAATTTTAAGATAATTAATTGATGTCGATGTGTAATTAAGATAAAAAGTAGCAAAACTGGTTAATAATAATTAGATTTTATAACAATTCTTTAATCTGGATGAAAATTATTAGTTTTATAGGAAGAAATCCAGTTTTTAATCGTACTACTTTTGACTGCCGGTGGAAAAAAAATATTTTTTTTATTAAAAACAAAAAAAAACCAAATGTTTTTTTATTTTTTATTAAAGATCTTAAAATAACCTATAATTCATCCATTCACAACATCACAAAATTCTTTATAGTTTTTTAGATATTTGATCATATTTGATGAAATGTATAATATCCCTAGATTTTGTTGATGTGTGTATAAAAAAGTGTACGTCTGTTTGCACTGAACTTCTCTTAAACGGCTAGATCGATAACTTGACGGATTAAAGATTTGACTTCATTCTTAGGTTAATAGATTAATTTTTGACCGACTTCAAAGAAAAGGAGGAGGTTATCAATTCGACCGTATTTTTTTTTATGTATATTACTTCGGAACTTTTTACTGGGTGGAATTTTGGTAATTCTTTTTTTGTTTGAAAGCTGATACTTTCCCATTAGTCCGATTTTAATTTTATCAAAATCGCTTTGGTAGATTTCCAGATATTGACCAAAATGTCGTGTATTTTAGGGCTGTCAAACGACCCCATTGATGTATCATAATCACGGAATATCCACGGAATAATTCGGGTTTATCATAAATAAAATATTTTTTTTACTTTATAGTTCACTTTCGAAGTCAGTTATTTTTTGTTAAGAATTATTATTAATTATGGCCTCTCCTCCTACTAGTTAAAGCTATGGCTACTAGCTATATAAATAAATTAACAGCAGAAATCGCCTAGCTTTCATGTTCCACGCGCCTTTAGCATAGGTATCTCATATCACATAAACCCAATCCCAAAAACAACATTGTTTTTCCATTTAACAATTGAAATATATTCATGGCAAAGAGATTATTAAACGAGTGAGATTATTTTCAATGCTGTGGGGAAATTGCCTTCTTTTTTTTGATAACGTATCATTTTGGAGAAAATAATAACATACGGAGCCGGAAATTAAATTTTTATCGAACGGGGTCCACTTAATTTCTCATACCGCGGCCGTAAACCGTCGTATAACATCTGACAAAGGATATTCAAGCACGTAAAGTCCCTTTATTGGTTTCGTCACAAATATGTCTTTCGACGTCCCCACCGCGTGTAGTTCTATTCAAAATCCTTATTAAACTGTGTCACAGGGGTTTTATTGTTACATATAAAGATATAAAACCCCTCAAATAAAGATATTTTTATCTTTCTGAACGAAAGAAGTGTTGCTTTCAACCGTGAGTATTCATACTTGCAACAGTTTGCGACAAAGTTTATTTGCGCGCAATGATGGTGGTGAATTTTGTATGAAATACATAGCTTAGGATTCTGTTTACTTGCAATTAGTATTCGCTTGAATAGACGGAAAGATAGACATCAATAAAAAACCATTTTGGTTTCTATCTCGGTAATAATGTCCACATTATATAAAAGTTGCCAAAAACTATTAAACTTGCAAAATTCAGCCCTGTTTATGATTAAAAAAATTTTTGGCATGATATTATTATGTACCTATTACAAATATACTAGGTACTTATAATGTAAAGCTTAAGAGCTTGTTTGTTTCAACGTGCGAATCTCAGAAACTATTAGACCGATTTGAGAAAATCTTTTAGTGTAAGATAGTCCATTTATCGAGGAAGGCTATAGGCTATATTAACATCACGCTGATATGGATACCAGCAATAAGAAATATTGCGAAAACGGCATAATTACGCGGGCGGAGCAGCCGGCGATTGCTAGTTAGAAATATTTAATTTTGAAGACAAATCGAAATGCATACAGTCTCAGATTTCCTGTAATAGTGATGTACTACATGTTTCTTAGATGTCTTTAATAACAGGTTTCTTTCCTTATGAAATAGATGGCACAATAACCTATTCTATAACACTGTTTTATCGATCCTAATCCTGACATTAAGTAAAAATTCGAACACAGAGTCAGTCTAGTAAATATAAATATACTTTTGCTTTTCTATGTTAAAACAAAAGAAAAACATTATAAATAGCTCTTTGTTATACAAGTTACTTATTCAATGCACTGCACTCACGACGAATCGAAAATACACGTTGCGGTACACAGGTACCTACACGGACTCCGTCGAGTGTACAGCCTTAGAAATATATTTCAAAATCGTATTGATATACGATTTTATTTCGATACTGAAATCGTATGATTCGCTGAGAAATTCAATTGGCTAACCCGTATTTGTAACTGAAACGGTAAATGTTCGATCCAATTTAATTTTGGAATGTAATAAATTTTCAGTAATGGTTTTAGTCGCAAAAAACTGGCCAAGTACGAGTTGATGCCTTTTAGGTTTTCCAGTGAAGTATTTGCAGATATTTTTTTCTGTTACCTATAGCAAAATTTCGGTTTTTCTAGTTTACGTAAATATGCAATTCTGATAAATCTAATAAGGGCTTCAAGTAAATAGATGTTCACTAAATAAGAGCGTTCACCAAGTTAGGCATTTTTAAATACTTATATATTAATTAAATTAATACAATGATACTTCCTACAGTTTTTCGGCAGTTCCTAGATCTATTAATTAATACTTCTGCTTAGCATCAGGTCGATTTTTATCCAATACTGTATTTATTCGATGATGCTGTTTTCTTAAAAACTTATATTACACTTAAGTATGATGTACTCTGTATGTAACAGATACATTCATTGCTCTGTGGATGTACTTGTCTTTCATAAAGCCAATGATATGAAAGGTATTACCGATCGAGACTTTAGGAAATACTAAAGGATCTGATACTAATAAATTAGTAACTATTCATATTGTTAAATTGTTGTTCTTTAAGAAAGCTCGAAAGCCGAAGTTTGTAAGACGAAATAAATAATTTGAATAATCTTTTAAATAACCTGTTTTTTTATTTAAGTACGGAACCCTGAAACAAAGCGGTGATTCTATGAATTTGTAGACGATGTCTACACCTTCTATCGTTACGCACGTCAGTGGAGTTTCTCGTACTAATTTCCGATAAATTTCTGCGTTCTCGCGAATGTAACGAGCCGCGGAGGAAAATTTATAGCCTTCCAAATGGCGTTTACCTAAGAATTGAGCGTTAATCTTGTGTAAAAGACTTGCGACGCTGTGTGCACATAAGAGGATTGTGATTTCGATGTGTGATTAATCATAAAGTTGAGACTTCTGTGTTCTTTCTGCAAATATTACGAAGACAGTTATAGGAGTCTTTGTTTAATTATGTAGGACCTACAAAGTATTGTTTTGTTGTATTGTTTTACGATCGTCGCAAGTAAATTTAAATAAATAGGTATGTTAGTACGTCAACATTAAAGTTTTTTTTAAGTAGAATACATTTTAAAAGCTTACAGATGAAAGCTATACGGATCAAAGCAACATCAAAGTTTTATTATTGAAATTGTTTACAATCCGGAATTTTCTTAATATCTGAATGGCAAAAAAGTGATGGATTAATCTTAAAAAACCGTCATTTGAAGGCCTACCTAAAATAGTACTACCTAGAAATCTAAGAAACCTGTTTTAATTACCAAATATTTTAGCAAATCCTTTGATTCCTGAAGCAAGCAGAGTTATTACTAGAACTTATTAAAACCTTAAAAAGCGAGAACAAAGACAAATAGCCACTCCAAATTTTAATATACCTGCAGTGAGCCAGTGAAAAGCTTAATTTCATTTGTGCTATCGTCAACTCGGCAAAATGTCACGGGAACGGAAGCTAACCGCGACTTCCTGTTCGTTTGCCATTGCAGTGTAAATAAAAAGAGAAAATAAAAGTTGCTTATCTTTTCCATTTCTGATCTTTGACGGTACGAGTGTTTCAACGGCAACTTCCGTACAAAGCAAACAAACTGCAAGCACGTGCCTAGTGTACGATCGTTTTACGGTCGGATGTATTATCCAATTCTCTTTCCGATGCATACTCTGGTGAACGTTAGCGGTTGGCAAACTGGCTATAATTTAATTTATTGAACCGTTCGATACAAATGCTGAAGAACTTATTTTGACTTTTGTTAATCGTTTTTAAAAGACTTGTTTGGTTGAAAAATGTTTTTAGTTCTTAGTATTATTATTATCCTACTTCCTACTAATATTATAAATGTGAAAGTTTGTAAAGATGTTTGGATGTTTGGACGTTTGGATGTTTGGATGTTTGGATGTTTGGACGTTTGGATGTTTGTCCCTTCTTCACGCTGTAACCGTTGAACGGATTTAGCTGAAACTTGGCACACAGATAGTTTGCATCCGGGAATAGGACATAGGATAGATTTTATCCCGATTATAGGTTCCCTTGGGATAAAATTAATATTTTGTTTACCGACTTTTACGCGGGCGGAGCCGCGGGCATCGTCTAGTCAATCATAAAGACATTAGCGGAGTTATGTAGTTTTGTAGTTTATGAGTTATGTAGGTACTCGTAGTTATGTAGTTTATGAGTTATTTAGCAATCTGTGTGATTTTTATCGATACATTGAAGTAAAGGTTGTCGTGTATTAAATAAATAATTGTCCTAGATCAAGGACTATAAATAACATATATTCAGAGCTGTATTACGTATAATTTATGAGTAAAACATTCGAAACCACCGTTTATCCGGAAATCCTGCCATGACGTTAATTTATATTATTTACGAAATTAACAGCTTTATTTTAATCAGTTACATCATAACAATCCAATGTTACTCGTAGTTGTCCAAATTATCATTCTGCCGAAAAATTTAATGTCATGAATGAAAGTTTTTTTTTAAATATCATCAGTTACACGTCTTAAATCTTTAGACCGCTAAACTAATATTTAAAACCCAACTCTAATGAATATCATCGTTTGACCTTTAGTATACTTTACCTAGCGCGTTTTCTATTCTGGTCGTATAACTCAAGTATGCAAGGGTTGATGGAAATAGCATGATTTTCACGACACTCCATTTATCGTCCATATTTGCAAAAGTTATAAGTTATAACTTTATCCAATCTAATTGAAGCAGAAGTTGAAGGCATGCTAAGACTAGAGAAAAGGAAACCTAAGTAATTTTATAAGGTAGCAACATTTGTTTTAGTTTTGACAATTAGTATTTGTGTGTAACGATATT
>LGAG01000054.1:150471-165222 GCA_001278395.1 Lerema accius | reverse complement strand
GAATAACGTCTTTAAAAGAGACCCGCCATTTTACTATGGAAATAGGTACCAAGTTGTAATAAAACTTGGACAATTTTTAAGCTTATCTATTAAACCAAAGATACATTTTATTTGAATTCCTTCCATTTTTTTTTCTATAAGCTGATGAGTTATTGTTATAAGTTTTTAATTTGTTGTGTTCTATACCTAAGAAGGTTGTTGTGTTGTATGTCTTAGAAGGTTGATACTATTTCGCTTATATTCCTATCTCGAAGAAATTTCCGTATTATTTGCTTGCAAGCATTCCGATTCGATATATTTCCAGTTCGATGATTCACGAACAGTCCTCGTTTCTTCGGGATTGAAAACTAAGTTTAGATTTAATGGAAATATTAGTTTAACTTCTGCAGTAAATGTATGTATGTTACGTCCACTTTGGAACGCTCTACAGTCTAAACGGGTTGACGGATTTTAAGATGAGGTGTCATTGGATTTGTTTTTATTGTAAAACTGACATAGGTTATTTAATATTTTTATTTAAAATAGTTTTTTAGTCGAGTTTTTTTTTAATAATTAATGGTTGTATATCATTAGTTTCGATAATAAGTTGGAATATTCATAATAATTGGCAATATTGCTAATTCTTTTCAACATTATTACGTAACGCATATTTTATAATAGGTGTTCGATAAGTCTCGAATATAATAATATCTTTTATGGAAGAAAAACTTAATGCGGAAATTGGGAAGGCTTATAATTTATTCACTAAAGCTTGTACGGTTTTCAAAGAGACTAACAGAACAGGTAGAGTTGTATCAAAAAGTTTATTGGTGATATTTTTCAATACTTAAATATTCTTTAAAAATATTTAATGTACATTTTAAAACTTTATTTTAATTTATTTATCATCTGTGAATCTCATGTAACACAAGATTTAAAACAAAATTTAGCTTTGTACACTTATGTATTTTCCATACAAACTTTAAGTAAGTAAAACTTACAATTCTAATACGTATACAGGTGCATTATTATAAAAAAATGTGTAATCCATTTAATTAACGTGTCTAATACTCAATAAAGTGAAATTCAATATCTAATTTAAATATAGCCAAAGTTGAACATTTCCCTAATACATACAATCATACATAAATAAAGCGATAGGCTTAACTCCCATCTTGAATACAAACAGGAAAAGCTTGTAAAAGCCTGCGACAAAAAACCATAGTGGAAGTATACAAAACGCGACGACAAAACATTCATACATCCTCGCGGTATTAAAGCACTAATTCCGCTACCACGACCAAAGAAAGCCGCTTAAAAGAGACGACCCCTATACACTGTCCTACGAAGAGCTTTTACAAACCATACGACACGACTTTGCCACGATTTCTTAAACGTATTTTAGGTATATTTCTACAGTAAGATACAATTTGATTGTTTATCAGTACAAGCCGATTCAGTGGACGTTCTGAAAAAAAATTTTTTTGCAAAAATACCTTAAAAAAGTTTTCAGTTTCTGGTTGACTATTTAATGAGTTTTTTTTACTGTACTGGCATACAATTTTCGTATCTATTTACCTAATTTACTCTCTGGCTTTTGATTTTTCTACGACATCTTGGTTTGTAGGTTTTGAATCTATATTTTATGCTACAGCTAATTTATAAGTTGACCTCCTTTTAAAAACTATACCTGTCAGCATGAAATTGTGGGTGGATGAATGCGAAAAACAAGATTTCTTCAATAGATTCGAAACGTGAAATGAATGTTAAGCTTTCTGAAAAATATATTTTCCGTATCATTTGACCCAAATTCAGTTGTAGAAAGTTATTTCAGATGCTTTTCCATAATTATTAAGACTTTTTTAGTTATTTCAAATGTTTCTTCAGGTACCCGCTACGTCATAATCATTAGTGACGGTTCGAAATTGTATACTTGGTATTTTGAATTAAATTCAATTACATACATTTCGATAGTAAATACACATGGCATAATTCTTTGATAGACAGTTGACATGGACATCTATGAAGGACATCAAAATGTATAAAATAAAAAGCTACGGTTAAATTTCGACCTAGAACAGGTCGTGTGGTACTAAACAAGAATTTTATGTTATGTCTCTGTTTGTATTCAAATGAAACTGGCGTTAATAAAGTTGTTACAATGTTGCAGCTCAAGAAAGTATGATAGAGTGATCGTAAAGTTAGAAGGTTCAGTTTAAAGACTATTGACGTGCACATGAACATGGCAGATGGAGCACTCCACACAGATCAGTCGATGTAATCCACATTAAATCTTTCCTCGCACGATGGCACATTTGTCAGTTAGGCTGTCTTAGATGTGACTTTTTTGTTCCATTCGATGCTTTCATACTTTAGTTTTTTTTAAGACACTGCGACTTGTTAAGCACAGGAAGAAATCTGTTCTTTTTTGTCTCAATTGACTTGAAAATCTATGATAATTGTTATAAATTTATTTGATACCATTTTATTGCTACTAATTATCTCAAAAATAAAAGAGTGTAGTTTTTATAAGTAAGTGAAGATGATAGGTTCCTACTTCTACTTCAAAATAAGAAAGGCCTCCAATTTAGCTGCTTATGTAAATTGTAATCTTCTAGAAAATGTTTCGAAGAAAGATAAAAAAAGGAAAAAAGTTTACATGATTTTGGAAGACAAACATTTACATAAATATTATTATGTAACAACCATCGTTAGCTATTCGTACAGATACTTGAATTACAAAACAACTATACAAAAAGCAAGTAGAAACATCGTGCCTTATCGGATGTGGGGAGTCCGAGTAAATCCTTCGTATTTTCGCAATAATAAATTCTCCTTCTTGGAAATGTTACGGACGATAATGATGATAAAATCGTCGAACTTTGTTCTGGTCTTGGCGCGTTGCAAACCACTCCAGTGTTTCGTAATTGAGGGCTTACGTGACGACCGAACGCCACAGCTGCCCCAACTTTCGCTGCAAAGAGTTCCACCAACTTTATCTCAATTTAAGTTTCGGCTCGTCCGATGGAAATAGTTTTTATTGAAACTATCCAGGAATTTCATACGACCCGTGTTGCTAGGATTCGGGCGATAGGTGTTATGAAAAATGCTTGTGTATTTTTTGAAGTAGTTTTCTCTTATCTTATTACCCGACTGTGTTAAAAGGAGGGTAATGTTTTTCGAACGTGTGTACCTCTGTGTATGTATGTATGTTTTTTTTGGCAAGGATTTTAATACCTGAGGTATCATTTGATTCGTCTTTATAATTATGTGCGTCATATGATTATAATTATACGTTGGGGGTATTTTGGGTCAAACAATTTATTTATCGTAGTTTCACTTCCATAAAAATGCCTCTTATTTTAAAGAATATTGCAACCACATTGTAATAATAAACATAATATCGTGTAACCGTAGTATAATATGTTTTAACACTAATAAGTTCTTACTCAAACAATTACATTTGAATTGATTTAGTTGGGTTACATTATCTCGACTTTAGTGGGGACTAAATTTTGTAACTCGGTGACCCAGGGACTACATAATTAAGACATCACAAAAGACCACGACCCGAGAACAAAGAGTTATTTGTCAAATAAATGTGTCCCGGGACCGGAAATCGATCCGGAACCGTTCCTCTTTATACTATTCACGTGTGGAGCGCGACTATGCGACAAAATGTCGTACGTGTGAATGACTATGTATTGTCGTATAAATTAGCGTCCACTATCATAGTCGCTATAATTATAGGTATGTTTAAAAAGTGCCGATAATTTCAAACTCAATTTTACAGGAAAAGGGCAACAATTCAAAATTAAATTCAAAATTTTATTATATTTAAATGCCGTCATAGCAAAATTTGTCAGATGTCATGAGCATAAATCATAAAGGTACATGAAAATTGAAGAGTACCTAACTGATTTGGAAAACTAGGGAGTAATAAAACTGTACGTCATAAAATATTGAAGAACAACTTCTGTTCGGTTTTTTAGTTAAAAAAAATCTTAGGTATAGCTATGTCATGGACTCGGCTGTGTGGTAAACGTGAATACGTTTATGCAACAGGTATTTTTTTAATAAAATACTTTTATTTATGTATTTACGTCGTAAAATAACCTCTAAATGGCGGCGCTTCCCTCTCCATCTTATTTCTTTGGTCCTTTAGCTTTTCAGTGGTTAAAATGAATTTTGGATTTAGACAATAAATTCAAAACTACTCCGATTTTGTTATCATTAGGTTTTACGATTGCTCCTGGTGGCAAATTTAAAGACATATTCACGTCAAAATATTGTTGTGATAACAATCTTACAACTCCAGTACATGATGCATACTGAGACTAAAATACTCTATTATTATCCGCGCAACTTTCGCGTCGCAATGCGCACGTTTATCAGTTTATTACACCTCGTTTACAACCTATTCTATGTAAATGGTGTTACGAATTCACATAAATAATAATAACTTCACCCGACAGCTAGTAAACTGCCAAATCAAACTGTTTTCCAGTGAATAGGATGTGAAAACCTTAGTATTTTCGTCTTATTACTGAAGTAAGTAAGGTATTTTAGTATCTCGAATGTTGTCAAGAGTTGAATGAACTTGAAATAACGTAGCAGAGTGAGAATTTAAGTCTAATTGTAAATTTAACCTATCTAGAGGTCTTGATAAATACATACAAAAAGTTTAATTAAAATTGGTTAATCTCTTTATGTTACAAATATTGTTATAAGCTGTATGAAAAAACGTACACAAACAATTACTTACAATTCACAATAATTAATTTATATTATCTCCTTAGGCGTGCAGAATTGCAGATAATCAAAAAATCTGTAATATTCATATAAAGAGCTGCTTTTCATGTAAAAATACTTAACATAAAATAATATTCACCGCTAAACTCAGTTGCGAAGTCTCCCGAATATTTTAAAGGTCATTTGTGAACAAAATACTTGGAAAAGTTTTTATGTAAATAAGTGAAAGAAAAAGCATCTCATTCACAATTTGCAATACAATGGCCGAATGTTAGAGATGGTTTTCCTTCTTCGCATAGTAAGCACGGTTTGTCCTATAAAAATATATTATTCAATCATTTATTTCACTGCCCTTCTCGAAATCTAGGATGAAAGATAAAAATATTTATAAGGGTGGAAATAGTGCGGGTTGTCTTCACTAATCGGAAGTCAGGTAAAAGAAAAGAAAGGTGTAGGTATGATAATATTACCTTTGAAGCTATGATAATATTACCTTTATATTATATAAAAAACGGGGGAGGGGTTTTTTATATGTTATTTTTAAAGTAAAACAATAACTCGTGCCTATGCATCAAACAATGGTATGATAGTGTGTGTTTTGTTTTACCTTAAAAAATTTAATGGATGAATGTCTGAAATGGATGGAGAAATGTACTTTTTACTTGTGATTAAATTACAAAATAATTACAGGTACCTTCGACTTCATATATTACCGTTACAATACATTCACCCTTTCTTCGGTCGAAGAATCAATTTCAAGGGAACATTGGAACATTTAAATGTTTCCCATTATTTAGATGATACTGAGGTACCCTTAGAAAGAGATAGAACATTGGAAGGGCTAAGAGTTAGAGGAAAACAGCGATATATCCAAGTCCGATCATCGGGCGTTAGAATTGCCGAGTTGCTAAAACATCGCTTCGTTTAGATATATCGGTCGATTTGTTTCTTACGTACATCAATTGGTTTGTACGTTCTGTGTAATTTAGTTATAGGAATCAAAAATATCGATAGCTTTTTGACGTGAATACGTATTTAAATTGGCTACAATAGAGACAATCTCAAAAACCTGTTGTAGATGCGACGAACTACAAAGAACTTAAAATTAAAAATAATTTATTCATGTAGGTATCAATGATACACTTATGCACCTCAAATACTTAAATACCAACCAAAACTGAAAACAGAAATTTAAATATTCATTGAAATTTAAAATTTCCGTCTCGTAGGAATCGATCATAGGACCCATTTGAAGTCAGAAAGGACAATTGAAGTCAGTCTGATAATCTATGCTATACTGCCTTATGTAGAACAGAATAGCAATATGCCATTGATTGGCGCATTTCTGCTGAGGCTTAGCGCGCTGAACAATTGTGAATGTTCCTTTCATGTTCAGAATACCCGCCTATTGTTTGGTGTTTTATCAAACATTGCACTTTTATTTTGTTTTCTATTTAGTCTCTGATTGGGTTCATTTTTGATTGGTACACCTGGATTCATGTTATACTTAGTGAACAGCATAACACTTTAATTCATCATTACAGTCTATAACTGTCCTATTGCTGGGCTTGGGTCTCCTCTTACAGTGAAGGGTACAGGTTATAGTCCACCACGCTGGCCAAGTAAGGATTGGCAGACTTCACATATTAAAAAACTGTGAAAAACTCTCAGGTGTGCATTATTAAAAAAGGTCTTGTTAATAGCTTATCGTTTCAAATTAGTACTAGTAATTATGTACGTAAATAACCCGTTCCAATCAGATTTGTAAACCACTAGGGGAAACTAAGTAATTGATCACAAAGTAATAATGGTCGGAACTCAATCCTAACTTTGCCAGCAATTTCTATTCTGCGAGAATACTAACGTATGTGAAAATTCTATCTTTATTACATAGAGAGGTAAGTTTTAGTATTGGACACGTTTACTATCCATTGATTATTATATTCGATCCGTAATATTTTCTTTAGTACATAGGTACAGTTTGTTCTGCTCTTAGTTTTTAGTTTGTTTTGTATTTTAGATCAACGTACTGTCTCCCAGATTTTTAGCAGGGTTTAATGTTTATATCTATTTGCTATGAACTGTCTAGCTTTTGTTTCAATAATTAACCCTTTCCATTGGTGGTTAACATGTTTACGCACGGAAGTAAAACCAATTATTTATTTATATATATATACGAAATATATATATATTGGATTTATTCCAAGGGGACCTGTAATCGGGTTAAAATCTATCCTATGTCCTATTCCTGGATGAAAACTATCTGTGTGCCAAGTTTCAGCTTAATCTGTTCAACGGTAAGAGCGTGAAGGACTTACAAACATCCAAATATCCAAACATCTTTACAAACTTTCACATTTATAATACTAGTAGGATGTAGAATTAAATATCTTTAGATGTGTATCTTGGGTGTTACAATATTCAACGATGCAATAGTCAAACAATAGGGATCGATCAATTTCGCACACGGTGTACTGAATTGGACATGCATATTGTTGTAACGACCCATGACCAAGGTCTTAAGGAATTGTAGCTTCGGGCTATCAATGATTTCAAAGTGTTTGGCTATGTGTGAAATCTGTACTGCGCGGTTTTGCGTTAACCGTAGTGTGAACAAACTTCAGTATTGTTTATTAAATACTTTTCTAGATCAATATTGAACTTAACTATCTATGTAATATCAATATGATAATTTATAAACAAAAAAACAGTGACGTCAGGCAACTAAGATAACCTGGGGAAGATCAGGCAGAGCTACGACGAAGCCACGATATGTTAACGACTTATTTCGTGCAGACTTCGGTTTATAATTACGGCTACTTGTACCCTTAAATAATTTCGTTAATTAGTGAGTTAAATTCGCGTACTATTTGCAAACTTACTTAAGAAGTTTCTTGAATCCTCATTCCTTCTCTGGTATTAATTTATCATCAATATTTTACAGGATGTTAAGTGCATAATTTGAAATTTATTAAGCGCAATGATATTTAAAAAAAATATGAGAATGCTTCGCGTAGACACTATAAGAAACCGACAATGTATCTGTAATATAAAATGTGTTTTAAAACGAAAAATATTATTAATTGCTTCGGTAAGAGGTCATAAGGAAATATGCTAAACAGAAATTTTCTCAGTCGAGTTTTCACAAAGGTGTGAAATTAGCCATTCTATACTCGAGAAGCTTAGTATGCTTACATTTATTTAGTTTTTATTCTAAAATGTATTTTAATTTCAACCGAAGTTGGGTATACCCGAGTAACGTTACTTATTATACATATATGAGTATGTATATTGTCCATGTTTTTCTAGAACTAAATAAAACATCACGAAAAAATGGAAAAGAAAAATGTTTTCGTAACAGCAAAATTTTTATTCTATTAAAAATGGGTCCGAGGTGAAATTCACCTTTTAAGCCCCTCTTAATGTAAATTGATGTAAAGTAAACGTGGATAAAAAGGTTTGGTTAATTTTGAATGCGATTTAAAAAATGGAATATCGAGGTTTTACCAGAGCTAGCATATTCATGACATTTTTATATTCATAGTATTTTTTTAAGTTCTATGATATGTTTGTTTATTTGTAATATGATACGTTACATTCGGTACATACACACGATAACTAGTAATTAATAATAGAAAAACAAAAAACCCGACTTACGAAAAATTTGGGTGGTTGCGAAAAAAACAATTATAGCCTATGTCACTACCAAAACGGAAACAAATAGAACAAACAGACAGACAAGTTAACACGTAGAGCTCGCCAAACAGACATAATCAACAACGAGATAATTTAAATACATACATACGTTGGGACATCATTATCCTCCTTTTGTCGCACTTACCATTTTATTAATTTAGGAGTTTAATGATAAATACACGAACGGAATGTTCCTACATTATCGCATATTTTATAATATAGCAATATTTATTGGCAGCGAGATTCCATGATATGAAAATTATACCGTGGGTCTTCCAAAAGAAAGTTTTTTAATCAAGGCTAATGAAAAGTATACGCCAACGTAGGCGATCGTTTTTTGTACGCTCGTCATATTTCTACCTCGATCACGGAAGGTAATGAATCTATACGAATATCATTTCAATGACTTTTATTACTAACAAGTTCTTTCGATGCGATTTAAGGTTCGTTGAATATAGTATAGAGATAGCTAGCACAAATACGTATAAATATTTTGCGTTGTTTTTTTGGTATTAGTTCAAATAAAAGTTTTTTATATGACAAAATTTAATCGAGTTGTTTTTTATAGTTACGTTGGTCATTTACCCATTTATTTCTCCACTTATCTACACTGGAGCAGCGTGGTTGAGTATGCTTTAGGCCTTCTCGTTAGTAAAGATAAACTCGTGTTCAGTTCCGAACCATTAACAGATTGAAGCCAGCCACCCCAAATTTTCTCTCAATCGTCTCTCCCTACTCTATTAATACTTTTCGACGGCTCCGAAAACGCGGTCAAATGACTTTTTCCAATCGTTTCGTGCAAATTGCAATAGCGTGCGCTAACGTTCTGATTTTGTTTTTCAGGCGGGCGATTCTCTCCAACCCGGATGTCATCGGGCACACTCCGATAAAGGCGTTGTTCGAAAACGATTTCTGGGGAACACCGCTTACAGATCCCGGTTCGCACGGGTCGTATAGGCCATTGTGCGTCGCGACGTATAGATTAAACTACGCCTTTACGGGGTTCAAGCCATGGAGTTACCACTTCCTGAATGTGGTATTCCATTCGATAGCGACCACGCTCGTAGTGATGACGGCGAGGCGTCTCTTGCCTAGTAATTGCAAAACAGTTGGGTCATTAGTCTCCGGGCTCAGTTTTGCTGCTCACCCCATTCACACGGAGGCCGTGGCTGGCGTCGTCGGCCGGGCTGATTTAGCGGCCTGCAACTTTTTCCTCCTCAGTTTTTTACTATACTCCGAACATATTCGACTCCGAGGCGAGAGCCAAAAAAGGCAATGCCGACACGTCGTTAAAAGCAACATCTTGCGCAGCCAATTACCGGGCAACGATCAAATTTTTCGCCTGAGCTGCCATGGACTCGTGCAGCAAATAGTGTTAAACTTTCGTAGGCTACTAAAGGCGGGGAAGGCGGGACCGTTGAAAATTTTGAATGTTTGTGAAGTGGAATCCGGGACAGTGAAACCGAGTAAGTGTCAGTGCAATGCCAGGCCCGGTGAAGATGCAAGTGACCTTTTACAATGGATTACATTAGCGGGGACCGTTCTATTTGCTACGATTGCAACTCTATGCAAAGAGCCAGCCATTATGGTCGTGCCTCTTTGTATACTTTACGACTTTCTCAAGGACATGCGACAAGAGGAACCTTATTCTAAGGTAAGATATTTTTAATACCTTTCGATTATCATTCATGTAAGGAAGGTACTTTGTATTTTTATATAGGCATCGTAAAGTTATGAAAGATCATATATTCTTGCGACTTTGGGATTGAAGGGTTTTGGAGCTTGAAAGCTTGGACGGCGACGGATAAAATGGGTATTGCGTTATATTCTGCGAGATATCCAAGCATAATATATCGGCTTCGTGTAACTTTATGAACAGTATAAATTCTTTGTTGAGACTTTAGTTGTAATAAGTGCCAGCGCAAAGCTAACGGCATGACAGTGCATTTAAAATGTTCCAATTCATATTTAATAAGCATTGAATAAATAATTAAAACATTTAAGATCATTTAGCTCAGAGATCAGTCTCATTGGGATTCTTCTGACAGTTTCTATTGTGTCAAAAAAATTTCTTACCCCATCTTTTCACCTTTATAGAATAGGGATAGCTATAAATAAAACTAACGTGCATAAGTGTACTATTTTTACGAAAAAAAAAAAAATTAAAGTATTCGAACTTTTAAGTACACTTACTTTTTCGTAAACTTTAAAGATAACGGTACACTAACCAAATACCTTTTATTTTATGGAACTCCATATCAAATAATTGCAAATCAGCACTGAAGTTTATATAAGATTTTTTTTTAATAACTAAGGCGGAACCCTGATGTCTATTCTAAAGAACCCCGGAACTCACGGAACCCATTTTGGGAATTGCTATTTTAAAGATCAGTAAGTAGGTATATAATCTCAACGGAAAATACTACTTTTCCTAGGAATTAAAAGAATAAAAATTTCCCAGGAAATTTATAAACTTCGGAATCTTTTTCTTTTCCGGTGACATATAAACATACATAGATACAAAAAAATCTGGCTCAATGTTATCCACTAAACATCAACTTCTAAGCCAATTCTCCTAATCCAATTCGTATCCCTTGAACGTCTTGATTGTTTAGAAGTCGTGGTTAGAAAGTTTGATGAGATCACTAATCGTAGGGTTTTATTCATTCTGTAAATGAACAAAATGACTCATTGTTATGACGATATATGGCAGGAATTTTGAAGTAACTTTTGCAGTATTAGAAGAAATAAGGGAGCATCTTTAAGCATTAGATTAGGTGTCTTAAAATGAAATTCTATTCGAAAAAATTTATGTTTGTAATAAGACGAATTACAAACTGAATGAATAATTTAATAATTCTTAGACAATTGGTGTTTCATACGATGAATAAGAAAAGTAAATCATTAAGAGTTTATTATCGTTTCTTCTATAAAAAAGTAATTCCTGAGGAGTTTCTTACGGTTTCTTCTTTTAAGACCATTCTATTCAAAGTACGACGTAATATGTATTTTCGAAAATTGTTTGTAAAACTCCACTCCTACTAATTTTATGTTTTTATGCTTCAATTTTCATTAATTATACGAGTAGGCAGGTACGTGTAGGTTTTTCAATTACGAAGCCTAACATAAAATATCTTGTTGTAGATAATGAATTAAGCAAGTAAGCTGTTAAAAGTAAAAAAAAATATGACTGATAAAATGGCTATCGATAATACTTTTAATAATCTACGTATTCGAATTCTAGAAAGGTCTTTCGAGTTTATTAAACCCATAAACTTCGAAATTAAGTGAAGCGAATTGGCCATTATTATTCGTAGTGGAGTTCTAATATTATGTTAATAAATAAGCCGTATCTCACGGTTCACGATAATATTGAACGCAAACTCGGAAACTTATCGAGAGAGCGTATGATTCACTTATGTTAAACCTAGACAAACAAAGCGAACACAGCCGCGCATAGAAATAACAATAGGACATAATGTGATTGAGTTGTTTATAAATAGACTAGGTAATATTGCTGGCAATAGAGATATTTTTCAGCGAGATTTATGTTTATTAAAGGGCTCGTTTTATGCTCAATATTCAACCGTAACTCGTTTTAAATAAAGTATAATATGATACACGATCATAGAAAACACAATAGAATTCTCAGTATTGTGGGTGTTAAAAATAACAATAAGAAGATACACTATGATTCAAACGAAGACCGAAAACAGAAATTAAAACTCAGCATTAAGATTTCTAACTTGCTGAGAATTGAATTTAGGGCCCATTGAACGTCAATGCGGTACGGTAACATTTCCTGTCATCTATAGATTATAACTCCGGATATATTGACAGCTTAACGTGCCCTAAGAAGCACGGAAACGCTCACCCATCCAGTAACGGTCACCCATCCACTTTCCGACTGCGCATTTAGTTGCTTAACTTAGTCTCTCATAGGATCGACGAAAGAAGCCGGGTTATGGAGCGCTTCGTATTACCCGATTACCTAGATGTAATTAAAAATTATGACAAGAAATGTACTATAAAATGATTTCTCTCAGTTTTAAGACAGTCAAGTGTTTTAGACAGCTCGCATATGAGCGCGAAGTTTCTCCAATATGAGCGCAAATGGCCCCCTAGAGGGGCTGAAAACTCCTCCCTTTCAATATGCTCTAAGAAATTCTCAAATTTAATTCAATTCAGTTGCCAGTTTTCATAATACTCTGTTGTGTATCGGTTATCTTAAAACTACTTTTGGAATCAATTGCGGTTTATTATTTAAATTTTGTGTTCTATTGTTTGAAAATAGATTCTTTAGTTTCAATTCAATTCAATTCAATTCAATTTCTTTATTTGCATAAGCACAGGTAAACCAACAGATGACAATTTACATTATGGTATACAGCCCATTGTGCTTTCCATTTCAAGTATCTCAGATCTTGGATTTTCATTTATCTTTAGTGAATGCTCATCATATTGGACAATTTTTAGTATTACGGTGTTTCAATCACTCAATTAGTTTGGCTGGACCTCGTATTTTGCACAATAGCGCCATCTATGACAAATAATCGATTAGTACATTTAGGAAAGACACGTACGCTAGTGTTTTTATATATAAAAGAAGATAATATGACACCAATCCCACCTGATGGAAAATGAAAACGGAATTAACAGCAAACTAACAAACTTTTTTTAACTTGTCCTTTTCAGTACGCAGTTTTACGTAAACCGTGTAACAGAAATCACACATTTAATGTTATTCAAAATTTCCAGTAGTGTTCAAATGATTTCATCACTTCAATACGAGTATCACATAAGCTTAAATATTCACTAAAGCTGGTTAAAAAATGAATATATTGTTTTAAAAATAAGACGAGTTGAAAAAACGGAAAATACATCTCCCACGAGTACATTTAATTCACTGCGTGATACGTTGTTTCTAGAAGGTAAAGCCTAACGCGGTTTTTGCCCTATGTATTGTATTTCGTATAATTATATTTCGGCACGTTGAGGGAAACGTAGGTAATGAAAGAATCATTATTAAAAGGGCCCAGAGGCAGGGACGGTGTACGTTTTGCTCGGCGGTCTAATTATAGGTAATTTTCGGGAAGGCCCGCCATGTGCGAGGCATGGTTCTCGTTGTTTTCAATTTCGCAAAGGCCTTTGTGTTGAAACTTTATCTGACTTTATCTTGTTAACGACACTGACATTATTTTTGACAACCCTATCGCGTTAATAACCTTCTGTTTTATTAAAGTTCTACGAGTAAATATTGCTTTTAGATTCGGTGTAGATATGAATATGGGAGGTTGTGAAATATATTTTCGGTACCTGTATTTTAGTAAATTCGCATAAAGATGCGAATTACATATTCCGACCTAAAATGTTAATTTGACTGGACTATTTTCAATATCGTTAGTAAAACAAACAAGTTACTTTTTTCTGTATTTCTTATTTTACCAGAATAATAACTAGGTTTTTGTTATCTCCGTAAAGCAACTGATTTACCCTCACGGAGGTTATTAACCCCAGGTTATTAACCTAGGGCTTATAGGATAGCTTATCAACAAAAAAAACATTAACGGGATTTTGTATTAAGTATAACTCTTTTAGTTTTTTTTTTGTTTATTTATAACCATCCTCTGTACTTTAGTTAGACTAAAACAAAACAAACTCCAAATTACAGTTAACGATCAATCTATTCCTCGTTAAACAATGTTTTCTTTCAATATCAAGTGGTTACCAACTATAGACGAAACGTTATCTTAGGATTAATTGGCTTGCGAATAATATTATGATTTCATCGAGCCAAATTTTTGAATTATTCATTGATATTTAACCAGAGTAAATCTGTAAAGTAAATAGCTTTTGCTTTATTCATGCAAAGTAGGCAAAACATTAGGCCTATAAATATAATACTGGTCGACCAAACAATGAAATTGGGTAATATTTTAAGGGAAGTACTTTGCAGGAATTCTAATTTTGATAAAATCTTTATTTTGAGTTATTCCTCTCTACAATTTCTTCTTATTTATTATTTTATTATTTACATACTAGACGATGCCCGCGGCTTCGCCCGGAAAAGTCGTTGAACAAAATATTGAATTTATCCCAAGGGAACCTATAATCGGGACACAATCTATCCTATGTCCTATTCCTGGAAGCGAACTATCTCTTTGCCAAGTTTCAGCTTAATCCGTTCAATGGTTAGAGCGTGAAGGACGTACAAACATCCAAACATCCACACAAACTTTCACATTTATAATCTGCTACAACATTAAAATACATTGGTGTTAACTATATAATTAACAGGAAAACCCGACTGCTCTAAATTACCCC
>LGAG01000054.1:133200-150458 GCA_001278395.1 Lerema accius | reverse complement strand
TAATTAAAAAAAAATGTCACTGTCACTATCGAGGTAAATCAAATAACACCAAGTGTTGAAATCTATTAAGCCATTGAGGCTCTAAAACGTGCAACAGAATTGAACGTACATACATACATATACTCCAAAATCCATAGTACCTCTTTTGCGCAGTTGGATAAAAATATAGTTCGCACGGAGACAGGTAGGTACTTCACAAGGTTATCTATCGTAATAATCGCGCTAACGATATCTTACCAAAACTATCCCTAAGTCTAACTCCGCTACTAAAATACTGAGAATGTCGCCATAGCAGAGTTTTATTGGAAGCCTCGCGAGTTTATGTGATTTCATGCAATAAAATGATAAAACAGTTAGCCAGCACGATGGCGAACTGGCTCGGATATATTGACGGGAACAATAAAACAACTGTTAAAGACAAACTTGCCTACGTGTTGTTTTCTCTTTTTACCGGCTTATATATCGCGATACGACAATGGCTATACATTTGTCAATAGTCGTCCTACAGGATTGATGGTAACGGTTGTGTTTTGAAAATGTTGTCTCCTCTGTATACTGGGTCAGTTTTGTCTAATAACATGGCTTTATTTGGTTTATACTGGTCCCGAACTCATGTAGACAGTATGTGTTAAAAGGTAGCAGCTTTAAATCAGTTAAATAACACTTCGTCTTTGAAAGTAATGCTGATAATGTCATCAGGTCACTCATCTTCTCGTTTTTCTGCTATTTCCATAAAAAAACGTAACGGGCGTTTTACTGGTATTTTAGGCATTTAATTATCATGATAATATGGTTTTTCAACAGGCAGAGTAATTTACCCATTTACCCAAATGAATATAGATCGGTTGCAAGCCCTCGGCTCATTTACCAACCCTGCATAAAATTAGTATCAGGGTGTTTTTAGAGATAGCGGCCAATATTTCTCCGATCTTGAGCACTGGGGTAATTTTCAGTAGCTCTCCACATTAAATTAACATTTGGGCTTTTTCGCGTCTCACTTGGCCCTCAGTTCGTCGTTCCGAGCCTAGTATATTTCAGCGGTCGCGTAATTTGTGGCTCGTAAATGTTCTGAAATTGGTCATCCCTTTGGTTGAGGTGAATTTATGGCCTTCTCGGTCGGCCTGTCGAAAGGGGAATTAATAAGACCCCCTCTAATGGTGAAACGTACCCTTACCATCAATTTGAATGTCCCAAGATTGCTGCGGACCAACGAAATGGCCATCTGGTCATGAAATATCTCACTTATAGATTTTTCTCATTTTAGCAAATAAATTGGATTCTTGAGTATTCTTTATTACCGCTGAAGAAACAAATTGAAGAACGTCTTCGAGTTGATCGACGTCTCCAAATTGAAGACATTTGAGTATATTATATTTATAACGTATATTTGAATTTCGGTGTTCTCACCATTTTTATTCTATCCATTCCGCAAAAACATTTTAATTTCATTGAATCGTTTCCATTATTTGAAAACGTGTTTTACAAATAAAAAGATTTTTTGCTGAAACCGCTCGTAAGTCTGTAAATCGTTTATACGAACAAATCTTTTTTTTGCTTATCTCGTGAATTGAACAAAAATGTTGGCATTGAGCAAATAAATTAAGAACATAAAATAAATACCAAATCTGCGAAAGACATTACTGTCCCATTCCTTACTAGTTACGAGCGTTTGCTTTTAAAATGACAAAAGAAAAGAAGGAAGATTCTCTCCTATAATTAGATCACGAATTAGATAAAAGCTTAGCAACAAAAATAATTTAGACGATGTTAAAGTAAATTAAATCTAATTCCGGTCTTTTGTTTCATTACTCAGGTTTGTGTTAGTAACATATTTATTACTTCTTTTCTGGGCTATGGTAAATATTATTTATGTCGGTATAAACTTACTCTTGCAGGTACATCTATGCTATTCGAATAAGATTATTTCCATGTCTGTTTGTGAATTTATAGAATTCCAAAAATACCAATTAAATATCTCGGGTAGCAGAAAAAGACATAGTCGATGCAGGAAAAATATAATCATATCATTTTAAATCATTTATCATACATTAACAGGGCCAAAACATATTATCAGAGACAACATGGCTTCCAACGTTAAACAACGAAATCCACCTTCAAAGCCAGAAATATTGCCAATAATTAAAAGAACAACGTAAAATCTGAAAGATTAAGCAATTTCCACAGATTGTATTCAACATTCAACGCTGGCCAAGGAAGACAAACAAATCTGGTTGTAAATAACATCGGTCGAACGCCTCCTTGTCTTCAAGAAAGAGTAATGGTATTTTCTATTACGTTAGTCTGTTATGTATAGTTACGTTCGGATGGCTGCCAGCTGCCGCCCGCTGTCGTTGTCCTCTCAACCGCTGGATATAAAGATGCTGGAACAGATAGCGGAGATAATTCTTTTTTGAAGCCGACAAATGGTTGTTTAATTTTAGGAGAAAAGAGATTATAAGCCAGTGTCGTGTGAATACTAGAAACAGGCACGTTAGCAATACGTTGCAGAGAAGAAAAGAAAGGTATTCTGAAGCAGCATTAAGAAAGAAAAGAAGTACACATTAGATTACAGTAAAATGATAAAGCTCAAGACAGACTTTATAAATCAGTAATTGAGAAACTGTCATGGAATTATCGAATTGCCGTATAAGACAATGTATTTACTGTTACACAACTTAACATGGAATTGTAAAAATCTCTGTGGGTACGATCAAAGACTTGTTTACCTTTTTGACCATCTATTTAGATTTGTAAAGATGTTTTTACGCATTTCTGTTGGAGTGATGAAGAAGGACTAATTACGCGGATCACTATCTTAATTTATATTGCCTTTGATGTTATAGGGTACGAGACCATTTTGCTATCAGAAAGGAGAGATTATTAAGTACTTTTAAATTTTCTTCCTAGTTCAAACGTAGGTGAACCATAGCTATTAAGCTATAACATCTTTCAAGCCATACCTCAAAACATCTAACGACGTACCCAAATAATACAGTTTCGTACTCCTTTCGTAATACTACGCTCACAATTTATGTCGTGAACGTCACTACTTCCGAGAACTTCCTTTGTGCTCACCCAAAACGGAATACGGAGTAAATGTACTACAGTCATATGTGTTGTTGTGGAGTATGCAACTTTTAGCAGTGTTCCAGATGGTTATATTCTTCTTCCGTTTCGTTATCTCGATTTATCGTTATGCGTGATGCTTTCTTGGCTTCGATCGGAATGGGATTCGGCGGTTTAAAAATGGATCTTGCTGATATATTTTTAGGCTTTATAATGCAATGTGTCATTATATCTACACAGTAAAATTAAAGAATTTTTTTTCTTTTTAATAAATAACTAGTTTATGATCAGAGTGAAATTTTTAGTTAGAGTTAAAAGAGTGCATAGTTATGATAACGTAACTGCAATTATTTTAAACCCTTCTAAGTTTGAAATTTTAAAATGCGCTCACTTTACAAGGACGTATTATAAGTTAATTTAACAATGAACTTTGCTGGGTTATAGTTACTATTATAAAATTACACACACGTCAAAGCTTAATATAACCCGATTAGCAATATGAACCTCGGTCAACGATGCTTAACCTAAGTCAATTAAAGTACAAAGGGACATTTTTACGGGCTCTTCCATTTGATTACCATTGTGCGATAGTGGCTACTAAATCAACGCTGTGAAGTTTCCCCCACCACTTTCATATTTTCGCACCCTAACAGTGCCGTATAATGGCTATTGACTAGATTTATTGAGTCTTATGTCGTATTTTCATCTTTATGTTGCGCTAGAATTGGTTCCATATTAGACGCGGCGAAACGTGTAACGGCACTACGTTTTGATTAACGCGATTACTTATTGATGTGTTCGTTTTATTATAAAAGGTATATTTATATCTTGAAGAATTAATTAATAGGTGAAAGATTTTGTTTAACAGCGGTTAGATTACGAAAATACAATAGGTAAAAGTTCCGTTATAAGACTTTGTATTTGTGTTAAATCAGCTGTCATCGTCACATTAGATTTTAATTTGCAGAATCTAGACATATGGACGTAATATCAAGCATTTTAAATTATGTTATTTCCAATAACGGTAACAGAAAGCGTTGCTTAAATTAGCTTATCAATTGGCAGAATTAATGAGGAGGATTTTTGACAAGTCTTATGATACAATAGTTACCATACCGGACCCTCGTTCAATAGGTCCTAGATTCGATTCCCTGTGAATTTTAAATTTGGATTTCTGTTGTCAGTCTGTGTTTCTTTTGAATATTTGTGTTGTCTTAGGCGATGACACAGTTATGATTGTATTTCTTGATTTGCTAATCTCTTGTGTAAAATATTCATTTAGCGGAACATAAAGTCGATTGCCTTAACTTATAATTTTCGCTTGTTGCACGATTATTCAGAATTTAGCTCGATCCATCGATCACAACGTGGTAAAAGCAAAGCTTTCGCGGCGATTCTAGATGATCGATGACGTTGTGTTTAGCTTTATAAATTTAAATTTATTTATGGTTCTAAATTTTAATGGGTTGCGAAAGTGGCAATACAATACTTCTTTAGTACGAGTATATTGGGAATATTTAGAAAAGTATTGTTCGGGGTATAGGTATATTTGTGTAGTAAATAAAAAAATATCTTCTTGAAAAAATTTTGACAGTGAAAAACAAAAGAAGGAAACAATAAAGTAAAAAGACAAAAAACTTAAGAAAATTAACAATTAAGGTTTTATATCAATCTATCTTCATCTTCAACAGTATAATATTATTAAGTGAAGAGTTCAACTTTTGAGACACTTAAAATTAATGCAGACACGTATGAGTTTCAAAGACATAGTTACAGTATGTAATATTAGAAGTAAACAAAGCAATTTTTTTAATATGTTACTTTATTAATTTATTTCTTTGCTTCTATTTACCTTGTTTAATTATAGACTAAACATTTTTTTTTGTACTTACAACATAGTTATGGCCTATTGTTTAATACACAACATTGATAAATAAAAGATTTTCTTATTCAATTTTTAAAAGACAGCAACTACACCAAGAGAAGTATTACCGACAAATGAGCGCAGTCATTTCCGGAGATAAGTACCACAAAAACACCTTAGTACTTGGTACAGTTTTGTACGCTCACGTACGCTTTATTGAGAAGACTGGAAACTGGCGGGGGCATTCACAAAAGAACGGAAACGAGCATCGTCGAGACGCAGTGTTCAATAAACGTCGTTCGCTGTACGCCGTCGGCCTTTCGACACGATTTTTTATGGCATTCAAATTTTCCGGACAAATCAAGACGACGAACATGGTTGATAAATGTTCGGACTGAGAGTTACAGTAACCGACGTTTCTTTAATGCTCTTACAAGGATATCGCATTTTTAATGCAACACTGTCGTAATACGAGATAGATAATAACAATTAGTAATTTAGTTTATATTATTATTCATCAACAAGTAGGATCATGCTTCGAGAAACGATGGTACGGCCGCGCCGCTTATTTGCTCGACTTGGCTTGGTCACTACCGTGTTACCATATTAACGTAATTTTTTGATAAAATATGTTGTATCCGGTTACCAGTTACCAACCACAATTAGCAACTATAGCATTCGTTGTTGTAGCGCGAATGTCGTTTCATACCTAAGAAAAAATGAGCGCAGCCTAACTTGGCCATTAGTAATTTTTACTACACTAAAGATAAAAACTAAGTTACTTTAATGTTTGATCATGAATACACGTGTTCCTCTACAATTCTACGCCAAAGATTGTAAGTTACAAATCATTTGTTCCAATCCCTAGAATATATTATTATGACCCCGAACCTAAAAAGATCTAGTAGAACATAATAGTATTAGCGTCTCCGGAGTTCTTACGATTTACTACTTTACACAAATCATTCAACCCAAGAACAGACAAATTGAGAAGGTAAAGCTTGATGTAGTACGGCTGACGGCGATTGATTGGAATGAAATTGAACCATCACATCATGTCGCCAAATTCGTCGGTCCATTCATTAAATGTTACTGTATAATAAATCATTATCTGGGAAAGAGAATAGATGTACCGTGGACGGATGAATTTGTACATGTGTTAGTTTTGTTTCGAAGTTATTATTCATACGTTTTCAAAAGTTAGGATTTTTTTTATTATAATAAGTGTTCGACAAACTATCTCAATGGTAAGTGCTCAGAACAAAAAATTTAGGTAATTTTTTTCTTTTTTTTACGATCTGACGTATGTCACCGAGCACGGTCTGCCGAGAAATGGGTTACGTTATCATTTGTTATTAACGTTATGTTTTTCCCTACTACACTTCTTTGTTCCGAAGACTGCGTCTGTATATTTTTTGGTCTGTGGGTAAATGGAAATAAAGTGTAAGAATAGCGAGCACTCTAAATCAGTAAAATACTCGTCTTTTTAATGCACCCGTCATACTAGAAAAAGCTAGTGTGATACCTTTGTATCGTTGATATTCGTTGACATAATTCAGTATCAAATTCGTATGATTTTACGACCAAGAGAAAACTACAAACGTTTGAAATCGGTTCAGTTGTTTCAACGAAAACAGTAATTCCAAAAAAATGTTTTCATCTCAATGTCGATAACAAAACTCATACACAACAAATATACAAAAGAATAGTCAAGAATGATTTAGTAAAAATAGTCAAATATACTAAAGATTAGATCCCATTACACTTTAGCTAATTTAGTATAGATATAGACCTTGAAACCAAAAATTATGAATGGTTGTTAAATGTATGAAGCACTATGTACCGGCACATTTTATGGAGCTTTTGGCATTAGATTGATGATCAGTGACGCACTGAAATGATGACGCGGCAAAATAACAACATAAGGTGATGGGGCATTTTCTAACCACAATGGTTTCCAACAAAAATTCTAAGTTGAGCGGTGACGGCGTAAACTTTTAGAAAATGTAAAATAGGTACTATTGTTTCAGTCTGTTGTTCTACTTGATTGGAAGTTAATGACGATTTATTAAGCACTTTTATTTTTACCCGACTATATCAAGAGGGGTTTTTCGAGCATTATTTATGTATGTAGGTATTTCTTTGGTACATTGTAGAGATGAAACGGCTTTACGGATTTTGATAGGTTGTCGTTAGATTCGTCTCCTCTGTGAAAATTAATGCTATATTTTTTTAATACCTTCCAAGGTAGGCTTTTTTAATCAACTTCTATTTTAATATATCTGTCCTCGATGGCTATATTTATCAACAGTATCCTTAATGAAGAGTGACTTTATGATATAAAGTTACCTTTGTGCCAAGAATATTTCATAAAGTATGGAATAATGATCAAAAAATAGGGTCATATTATTTATTGATACCTACATGACAAACACGAACAATTAATCAAGTTAATGGATACCTAAAGGTAATATAATATTGATACCAATACCAACGGTAATAAAGATGGTCAAACTTGGCTCGATAACTCTAAACTTTTATCGGCAAAGGAATCTCGAGTTTGATTCTTAACATAAATATCATGATAGTCATTTTTATCCGAATGTTTCAAAAAGAGGGTAATGATTTTTGAGCGTATGTGTGTGTCTCTGTGTGTCTCTGTGTGTCTGTGTATAGAAGATGTGAATGTCAACAATATCTTTGGGGCCTTTCGTGTGACCACTGTGTATTGTCTATAAACCTGTAATTGTGCGAGTTTTGGTTTCAATACAAAAATAAATGTGGTTAAAACACAGTTCACACTTAATTTAACTTAATGCATTTTTCTTCATATACACTTTCTTTGCCATTTATCTACTTAAGTTTTAAAAAGTTAAAAATTTCAAATCCTGCATTACACGTGTCAATATAATGTAGCGCTGAAAAATGTATACTGTATAGAAATGTTCCTTCTTTTTCATGGTTTCCTATACAACTGTCGCTATTAATGATTCCATCCATAGAATTTTAAATTCTGATAAAAATATAATTTCCTTTGAAATCGAAAGCCCTGGGAAAACTTTACACGGTCCAATATTTCACTGCGACTGAGGTTTACATTTGATCCCTCCGGGTCCGTTGTCGAACAAGAATTCTTTGTAAGACTTTAGTTAACTTAGGATACGAACGGAAACTCTGTTCTGCGGTAAATTCACAAACGAAACGGACAGGTGGATTCTGTACGATCCGTGCGAAGTTGTCAATACAAGACGCTACGCTGAATTTATGGTAGTCGGGAACAAAGTACTGAAAATACGGTGTAAAGTTTTCTTGTTCCTACTTGCGTAACGTCTTTATTTTGTCCATTAGCACAATGAACATAACTTTGCGCCTATTCCCCCTTTCTTACCCCATTTTCCCCGCAACGAATGGTTAAAGTGTAAGGTTGTTTGCTTCTGTTAATTCCACTTTATCTTAAAAACAGTCGATTGCTTTAGATTCGGTTTTCTGTGAGCGGTTTGTGATTAATCAGCAATTTTTCTTTGATAGTTGTATGTAAACTCGTTTTTGGTTGCCATAAACTTTGATCCAAAATAGTTTAGATTTTCGTAAGTTTTAGATTTTAGAAAATAGATTTTTGCAATATTATCGCAATAAAGGCGTCGCATTAATATTTACTAAAGATATTAAAGTATGAAGCGGGTTATTATGCCAGCCTTATTTCATAAAAGGATTATGGCGACGTGATTTAATATATTTTATATTGCAGTAGCTCGTGTACGATATGAATATGCTTTGTCATAATATTGTGGATGAAGATACGTCGCATTAATATTTATCATTATATCATGTTTTATCAGAACCTGGCTTGTTTCAGAGTGATGTTAATAATAATATATTTGAGTATTATACTCAGGCATCTGTAGTAATTTTTTTTTCACTAATTAATTAGCAAATTTTTCCTTATTACTATTTTGTAAGACACCCAACTTCTTCTATGACAACGATTGTCAAATGTGGTAGATAGCGGAGGTACCTACTCAAAGACAAAATTTGCTACTCTCAAAACATTTGTTTATTAGTATAAGGGGAAAAAAATGGTATACAGCTCTTTGACTATTATGTTAATGATAATTACCAAGCTATATGATAGGGATTGTCATTCTTAGATAAAAAAAAAACATACAAAAAGTGGCGCTGAAATAATACAATATGTTATGCTATTGAAGCGTGGATCATCTAGTAGCATTTTTCCTAAGCGTTCCCGTGCCTCAGAGGACATAATTAAGACATTACTCTCCGTTGCTTTCTGTGCCTCGAAAGGCACGTTAATCTGTGGGCCCCGGTTGCTTTCTTTACATGCCAGTCATTAAGCCATGTTGGAGTCTATGCATAAAAACGTCAAAATTAGTTCAAACTAATAACTAAGTGGTCAACCACTAACTCCTTCACCAAATACTGGAACAGCGTGGTAGAGTATGTTCTATACCTCCTTAGCTATGCAGAGAGACTCGTGCTGTAGTAAGCCGTAATGAATTGAAGCCATGTTATGCTTATGATGTTCCGCGAATAAACAATGGGTGTGAAATAACTGCAGATTCTTGGCACTACTTGAATATAAACGAGTTTATGCTCCGTTTTCCCATTTTACGGAAAAATTGCTAATGGGTTTTATAACAGAAGAAACAGTAAATGGGCTACGTGGTAATTGGTCATAGTCTTCTATGTATATTCTTAAGTTAGTCCATAAAGGGGTAAAATTTTGTTATATCCAAATTATGGGGGATATCACCCTGGTGGCTAAATTATAAAATAGTACCTAGGATAGGAAGTAAGATAGTAGGAAGTATGGCCAATAGGATTAGTGGGATTTATTTGTGATTAAACATAAAGACAGCCAATTCAATTCTATTATGTTGGTGTAGACGCTCAAAAGTGGGAAAATAAAAAAGCTACCAAACAACCCTCCGATGCTCACGTCGTAAAGTTGCTTAAATGGTCTCGCTTCTGGCGTGTTTTTTGTAATCCCATTTTGCATTTAGAACGCACATTGTTCCTTTCAATGCTACATTTTGCCCCATTTATTTTTGCTATTTCATAGTCGTTCTGGATATTTTCCTAAACGTTTATCCGGTCGTTTAAATTGTTTGTAAGTAAATAATTCTGAATTATTATTTACTCAGTATTTGTTTGTCTTGGTTTTATCAATTCACACAAGAAGATGAATGTTGTGTCTGTCTGTCTGTGTGTGGCTAATACTCCTCATAGCTATGTAATAAACCGTTAAACAGTTTAATATAACGTGCCAAAGAAATATGCACACATCACAAATACACACACACACACTAAACTCACACACGCTCAAAACTATTAACTCCTTTCTGATGCAGTATTGTATATTCACAAAATATTAACTAGAAACCTTCAATTTCATCCAGCTTTGACCTGTAGCGAAGACCAATATACTTCGAGACAATCGATGGCTAATAAAAAGTAACTTTCAAAGCTTCTTGCTTCTCGGAACTTCACACTTTGAGATTTATTACATTTTTCGACGCTACTTTACATATTTCTCGATATTTATATTAACAAATATTCAATATAGTTATTGGCTCTTTGATAATATTGGTATGTGTTTAAGATGAGAGGTATTTGTCTAACAAAAACTTATTTTAAATATTAAGAACACTGTTATTTAAGTTTTAAAAAAGAAAAATGGTTTTATTATTTTCTGTATTGTTAAGTTATTAAATATTTTGCATATTTTCTAAGACTACTTACTGCAAGGATTCTTAGAAGTAATGTCATAGTTTTTGCGTTTCAAAAAATGAGTGTACTAATATAAAAAAGATATTTTTATAAATCGCTAATACAATTTTGTCATTGATGTAGAAAATGTTTAAACTGGAGCATAAACTGAAATTGGAAATTATTAACTTGAATAATGCCTAAAATCCTGTTAGTAGTTCTAACAAGAGTCGAATATGTCACTAATTTTCATTAAATATAGTTAGTCATCTATTCGACAAACACGGCAAATCGATTGAAATAACTGGACTTAAATCGGTTTATTCTTTTCGGAGCTAAGACACCACAGACAAAGTCACACATATATAGTAGACAAAGTAAATTTTACGTGGTTTTTTAGCGTCGAGGGTTAAGAATCGACTTTGAATAAATTTCTGAAAAAATTTTGAATAAAACTCTTTTCATTTCATATTCAATACAATAAAACAAACTGTTCTACGCTACTAGTAGCTCTACTCATATTCCGATCGCATTAATAATGACACAAGTGAGTCTATTTTTATTCAAGTTGATCGCGATGGTTGTTTTAGTGGCACGGTTAATTGGATATACAACGTGCGCTGGAAACTCGAAATACACTATCAAATATGTAAAAGTGAGCTCTCTTCGAAACTGGCATCGACAATGGTTTTGCACAGAGCCAACTAAAAAATGAAAGACTCGTTGTAAAGTCAATAGCTTACATCGATCAATTTTTAAGTAATCGGACGTCCATTTCATGCTTCATAAAAATATAGAAAGCTATCTTTGTTCGCGTTTTTCCCAAAATACATCGACTGGAAAATGAAATCCTTGTTCAAAAATTCTCAGTCGTTGCTACGGGGTAAAAAATTCTTTGTCCTATCTAAATAAAAATGGGGAAATTTATGATAGAATGTTTTTGGAGGCGTTCGAAGTTCCTTAATCTAAAATCGATAGAAACGACGTAATATCAAGTTGTGAATAGTACCAAATGTACCTTAAGTTTGGGTTTGAGGAAACTCGGTCATTTTCTATTGACACCTGTGTAGAAGCGATACGCTCTGATAAAGCTGCTCGTACCCAAGCAAAGTTCAGTTCAAACAATGATAAACTGAAATGTTCCATCTTATTTATTGATACGTATTATCTTTTAAGTGTTACAAATGTAGTAAGGGTCGGTTTGACTGGATGTCAAGAACATTAGCTACCTATTTTATTCTTCGTTCTTATTAATCCTATTTTAAAATATTTATTACTATCGCAAAGGGTCTTAAAAATACGAAGAAAAGTGCTTAGTATACAAATAGAGGGAAAAAATTCACTGTGCTTTACCAGATAGTTAAGCGAGCTTTATAGAAAGATAATATCAATATTTATATTTTTTTCTGCACTTCTTGTATGGAAGTTACATGATTCTTAAAAAGGGTTCAAGTTTTAATCTTTTAGGTATTTAAATGTGTATTAGGTGATTTGTAAAATAATACTGCTAATAGAACCCTTACGAGATACCCTATGTCCAAAGCAGATGGCTTTTGACGCTTCGTATCATATCCTAATCTTTGCAAGTCAAACACTATGCTCTTTTGTATTCTATACTACCTCTGTATGCTAAAAAATTCATATAAACTACTCATATTTAAAACTCGATTAAACTTCTGTAAATCCACAGTAATTTTTAAATACGTCATCATATTCGCTTACTTTCCATTTAATATTACCGCTCTCATGTTTCAAATTAATGACTTCAGGTAAATAATAAATTTGTAAAGCTTTAAGCTTAAATCTTAATTCATTAAAGTTGAGTGTCGTGCAGTTTCGAGTATTTTCATCTTTCAACAGAATGTGAAATAAAATGCTTGGTCGTATAATAAGCATAATTTGCTACTTACAGGTTCGAAGCGTGAGTGTTCTGTAAATACTGTGTTTTAATATGCTGTAAATATTTTACTGTGTTTTTCCATTATTTTATGTCAAAAGTTAAAATTATTGTTTTACTTTTACATCCTATTAGTAACTACTTAAAGGTAGATTTTAAAACGAATTAAAGACAGAAATTACTATTTTATTCGATTTTTTTCGTCATTTAAAAGTTTGTCTCTTAAAAAATATTTTTGAAAAATGCTTATAACTTTTTCAAGTATACATTTTATCTTATCTAACATAGTTTATTTTATCTCAATCTTTAAAATGAATGTGGTATGAGATTATGTTTATTGAGTAAAAGTAGGATTAAAAACTTTTTACTAGGTACTTTGTTACAAAATGTAATAACTATGTAGATATGTTTAAGTTAGTAAAACACGGCAAGAAACATATTACTCATCTCTTTTATAGTTCTAAGACTATATTGCCTTGTCTACCTCTCGAAAGAATGAACTCAACTACACGTTCCATATTAAATTTTGCGTTGAAGCGAAAGAATAACTCGACGTGATAAAATTACTTTTGTACAAGCTTTATTGGCACTTCTACGGCTGACTGTAAATTGCTATGGAGATATAAAATGTGTGAGTGGATAATATGCAATGTTCATTGTAACACATAACTGTCCCACTGCTGGGCTCAGGTCTCCTCTCATAGTGTGAGGGGTGCAGGCCATAGTCCACCACGCTGGCCTACTGCGGATTCACACACCTTTGAGAACTTTATTGAGAACTCAGGTGTGCAGGTTTCTTCACGATGTTTTCCTTCACCGTAGCGAGTAAAGATGCGTGCTGTGGGGCTTGAACCCACTTCTCGTTCAGGAGACCAAGTTTTAAACCACTAGGCTATCACTGTTATATACCTAATGTAGTAGGTAGTATTTAATTTGTGTAAGTTATTCTAAATTTGAATAAAATCATAATTGACCATTTATCTCTTTGCCAAACCACACTGCACTGGAGCATGCTGTCCCAGTAATGGGTTACGGCTATTCTAAAGCGTACACTATCGTCAAAAAGGACACTTGTCAAATATATTTCTATTAAAGCTAGTGAACAATACTATGTATAATATTATTCAAAGGAAGGACCCTTTACTCGGCTTCTACTCATAGTTCTGGGATACAACATTTCAAACGACATTTACTGTGTACTGAAAGGTATGTGACACATGAGAAAATAATTTAAGCTCTAATTTACGTAGTAATATTTTCTTGACGAACACACAGATTGTAGTGTCGTTTTTTTGTTTGAAAATTATCGTGATTCAGATGATTGTTAGGTATAATTTTATGTTGATTTCTTTAGTTTTTGAATTTTTTTAACTTCACTTTATAGTTAATACACATACAATATTGCCTATACGTATGATAAACTGCATAGAAGTGCCCACAAATGAATAAAAATAAAATTTACTGTAGGTACACTTTTTTATCATCTTATACCAATACCAATGCCGATTCTTAAAGCCTATGATATAACAGGTATTATTCATCGAGACTAGAAAATTATTGTAACGATGTTATGATTTTTTAAATTTAATTTTATGTTATTTATATTGTAAATTTTAACGATGTAATGATTTTTTATTTTATGTTGTATATTTTGACGTTCGTTAAATGCGCTATTAGTTCTTAAGACGAAATAAATAATATGAATTTGAATTGCATTTGAAACCAGTGTTGTCGTGAATAGAAACTGGGTAACTTGCAATATAATTCCAAGCCCTACGACTGATATTAATAGAGCATAAAGAAATGAGGTCACAGGAGAGATTTCTCTTGCATCTACGCCTGTGTACAACTGTTGACAGGGGAGGTATTTCCTCTGCTTTGTTCCATTATACTGAAACACGTATACTGGCTTTCTCGTGTGTAATTTTATTGGACAAAGCGCTAGTAGCGTAACATTTATGATATAGTTTTTGATAATTCGTAATTGTTTGTTTTGAATGTCGTTACTATATGTGTTTTATTCAATGTGGTTAAATAATCTATACAACTAAATGAAATTGAAGTGTCTGTTTGTAATATTAAAATAACCGTTTTTTACTTAATGCATACGTATAAAAAATATGTACAAAATAAGTATACACGGTACACGTACCAAAAAATATATATATGTATATTTGTGTCTGTCTGTTTGATCCGGTTATCTAATCTCTGAAACAGGCTGATCCGATTTTGACGGGACTTTCACTTGCGGGTAGCTGATGTAATAAGGAGTAACTCAGGCTACATTTTTTTACTCGGCATGTTTATGTCTCGGTATGGGTTTCCCGAAGCGAAGCGAGGGCGGGTCCACTAGTTGACAATATAGTTGCTTTAATTAGTTATGAATTTATTTATTTACTCTTTCATTCCATGAGCTGTTTCATAAGCTAAAATCTGTTAAGTTGTTTAGGCTCTAGATAGAGCCTGCGTTAACCTTGGGGTAATTACCCCTGCAGGGGTAAAGCTGATTTTTACGGGGTGACGAAGGAACTTATTAGGATTGTTTGCAACATTATTTGCATTGTTTTAATAACATTTTGTAGACGGGATAAAATCAGCTTTCCTCATAGGTCACAGGAGTAAAAATATTGAAAACGTTAGGGATCATTACTCTAGAGCATTCCAAGGAAATGGACATACAAACATACAGAGGCTTAAATAAAAAAAATCCTTTTGACAATCGGGAAAAAGTATACCGCTTATGATGCCTCTACCGTCATTCCATTTCATAAACGTCATATTAAAGGGTGACGATGTGACTAAGACGTCTTTTGTTCCGACCCATTGAAATACGTGGAATAGAATCGAGTTCAGTAATTTAATATACCCCGACACTGACGGTACAGAATGAGAATAAAAGCGAAGGTGAACTCTTTTGTAAAACGTAATGGCTTATAGATCGCGGTATTTCGAAGAAATTGGTAAAATGGCCGCATTGTTATTTATTTTGGTGGCTATTGTATGATGATTGAGTTGTTACTTAAAGGTATTTTGATTTGACCTTATCCGCATTATAAGTAGATTAAGTTTAATCCATGTTTTATCTCTGGATTAATAAGATTTTGTGTTAATAGTATTTCGGTTTCAGTTCGAGCGTAAATTCAGAATAATTAGGTCCGAAGTAGTATTTTCTTTGTCGTAAGAACATAAATAATACAGAAACATGAACACATACCTATCCAGATTGAGATGAGAAATTTGAATTCTTTACTGAAATTTCTTTCTATTGGAATCGAACCCAGGATCCTTTGAACCGGCGATTCGGTAATGGCAATCACTACGCCATACGGATCGTCAAAAATATAAAAGTACTACATACGATGCACTTATAAAACTGCAGGGCAGAATGCAACAATATGACGTTGCAACGAAGCATATGTATCGTGTTTGGCAACCGTTCCTTGTACTGGATATTGCAATCCTCTGTCGTACTCGTATTTTGCCTCATTTCATATGCGAATACAAACAATACAGGTTTGTCTGATGACAGACAATACATCATAAAAAGTTTTGAGGCTATATTTTTGGTTGTAATAATATTTTCTCCACGCGAATAATTCCGACAGTTGTTTTACGATTGGAAACTAAGGAAAATTATCGGTTGATTGTTTTTAAGTAAAGTTCTTCTTTTTATATAAAAATTTATAAAAGTCTATGTCCTGAAGACCCTTATATCAAAGACTATAGAATATAGAATAGAATACACTATAATTAACTAACTGACAAATATCCTAGCAAATATAATAGCTGCAAATAATTCGACTTCAGCACGTTACTTCAATTAAAAACTTAAAAAACTTGTAACAAGCACTCATAATTTTATTTTTAAAAAGTCCGCACTTTGAATAATTGTGTCGTAAAGTTAAGTATGCGCTGACAGATGAAATGGGCGAGCGAGTAAGATTTCAACAAAAGCAAACGCTGTTACCAACTTTCAGACATTTTGGAAAGTAATAAACGTCGCAATAACGGCATTGTGGAATGACATTTTTGATTAAGTAAACCGGTCCATTATATTTGATCCTATTTGATTTCCTAATCATTCAGTTTTACTGAAAATGTTAGCATTAAAAATGAATTAAAGTGTTTTTGATTTCGGATTTTTTTGACTTTTGGTAACTAAATATTTTGAGTTTTACTTTTGTTTTTTTGTAATGTTTGCATTCAGAAAGCTTTCTTGGAATGTAATTACGTACCTATTACTTTAAGTTTTTTTTAATAAAATTTATAAACATTTCCCATGAATTGCTGTATCTACTTATAAGTTGTATAATGAGTTTTCTTTTCTTGCGACGGTAAGAATATTATGTGAAAAAAAGTCGCGGTCACAAATTTTTTATTTCGATATTAGATGTTTGCATCAGGAGAATTGCCTGAGATTACTTTCAGTACACAATAACATCGTCTTGAATAAAAAATTCACTCGTAATATTAAACAATGACAATACAATTCTATTACCAAAGTTATAACCGTAAAGTTACTTTGAACCTTATAAAACTCGAACACCATATAACATATTAAGGATTTCCTTTAACACCGCAACTTGGTGCGTATTCCGCGTTCAAAGGTGTTTAATGCTACGAATGAACATTATTATAAAAGACCTAAGCTATTCCGCGCCTCCTATGTTCCGTGTTTTAGCAATTCCTACTGAAATACGAGGT
>LGAG01000054.1:86892-124106 GCA_001278395.1 Lerema accius | reverse complement strand
AAAATATGTCGTGTTTTGTAAAACAGTGTGCTTACTGAGATTTGTAGGGGAATAAAAGATTTTTCTAAATGCGTTTTAGCTTTATTGCCCTGCTACGTCAAAATTAGGCTGATGTTTTTCAAGCATTTGTAAACTTAAGGTCTGTATGTAATGTAATGTAAGGTATGTATGTAAGTACGTATGCTTTTATGTTAGTATTTCTTTGGCACGCTCTTCAGCACAAACGGCTTGACGGATTATAACATATTTGGTGTTAGATTTGTCTCCGTCAAGGAAGTAAACGTAGGAGATAATTTTTTTAATTTTCCCTACCAACATATTTTAACACTTGAATTTAAGTTTTAATTAAGTTTTTTAATAGTTTTTTTTACCTACACAAAGAATTTAATTTAAGTTTTTTAACCAATCGTGATAGAAGTTACAAATTTTAATTTACATATTATAATCAGAGCTATTGAATAATATCATTCTAAAATTCATGAGGTTAAAATGACATAAAATTTTCTCATCAAAAATTGTTGTCAATTCAGTTCTATCATTTTATTCACTGGAGCAATTTGGGGGAGATCAGCTTATGCAAATAATAATGAAGTTTGGAAATATTAACCAATTTGATTGGCGGCAGACATGATGTGTCAGCTTGCTTTTATTCAGCGTTAATTTAAGCAACATTGACTTTATTATAAGTCGTCTATTATAAAATTTTATAAATGTTGCAAATACTCGTTACGTTTGGTTGAGGTTCAAAACTACATTATAAATGCTATTACCACCTGCATTATTATGTAATATGCAAATAAAAAAAACATTTATGGTTTGTACAGGATGTATTTTTTATTATTTGTATCTGTGGAAAGTATTTACGCTGCAAAAATGTCATAAAGCAAAGTCTTCTTGTACCAATCAATGTTTGTCGTATAACCGAAGTTATTTGACTTGAAACATGACATTAACTTAGACGATTTATTCCCAGGAGCAAATACGTTTTGGGTGACAGTTTAATTCGTTTAGTCCCGTCTAGCATTATAATTTAAGTACTAGCTGACCCGGCAAACTTCGTACCGCCTCAGAATCATTAAAAATAAGCAATAAAAAAATCTGTACATCTTTAAGTCAAAACTTAGAAGATGTCTTCAAATAATATTATACATTTAAAATCTGAAGGGATAGTAACTGGTAAATCACAAATACTTTTTAATAAACCTTACTTTAAGGTATTCGCACATTACATCAACTCAACGTCGACTCAACTCCAACCCAACTCACAGTATGGCATTGAAATTTAAGCTCTATATATTATGTTACTTAAGAGCGAATTTGTCAATTTGTACGCGTTGACCACTCGTCGTCCACGCGTCGTATACCTTTGACGTACAAATTGACAAATTCGCTCTTAAGTAACATAATATAGAGCTTACATTTCAATGCCATACTGTGAGTTGAGTTGAAGTTGAGTCGGCGTAGAGTCGGTGTAATGTGCGAATACCTTTAGCTGGCGAAGTCGCGAGCGTCATTCTAATCCAGAGGTTCTTAAACTTTAAAGGCAGCGGAAGCCAAACCAAGTACCTACCTTCTATTTTAAAGAACCATAAGTTGAACTTATTTTTACGTCGTTCGCCTTTTTCAGCTACTTTCACAGATTTCACTGAAGTTGACTTTTTTGGGCTTCAAATGTGGAATTTAATTTTGACGGAAACCTGATAACTGGTCTACGGAACCCAGTTTAAGAATCCCTGGTCTAGTATGATAGGTAACTGAGCATCCTACTTTGTGTATTATATCTTAGTAAAATAATTTACTAACCAAGTTTAAAGTGGTGATAGCCTAGTGATAGAACGATGGCCTCACTAAAGGGAATTCCTGGGTTCAAACCCCCCGGCACGCACCTCTACTCGTAATTTAAAAAGTTATATGCGCAGATACTATTTATCACTTGCTACGGTGAATGAAAACATCGTGAGGAAACCTACACGCCAGAGTTCTCCATAAAGTTCTCAAAGGTGTGTGAAGTCTGCCACTAGACATCAAATTAAAATCTTAATATTGGAACATGGCAATAAGTAATTGTCGAATCTAATTGTTTATAAATTTAATGATTAAGATATTACAGTAAAAACAAAGTCTATATCTATATTTTTACTCGTAATAATACTCGTAATAATATTACATTATGCTGTTGCCAACGTCAATAAACTGACAAAGTGATTCCCTCTCACACTCGTCCCCTCACAGAATAACGGGAAGTTGAATTTAAATTAGATCAACGCCGCGCAGTAAACGTAACTGGGTGTCCAGTAAATACCTATAGGTATATCATGTATATACATACTTTCATATAGTACTTATTGTAATAGGTTATGTATAATTTGAAGAATTATAAATTTTGAGTTATTCGATACAAGCTGTCAAAACAATATAAATTTTAATATTTACAAAATGAACTTGGTGGGGCTGCGTGTAAATAGCAGACGCCCGATGCACTTACGTGCCTGTAGTCCAAGTAAGACCGAGCCCTTATATAAAAATAATCTTTAATTGGACAATTAAACCTACTTACCTTGCCACGACTTATTTTTTTCCTCGTGAGCTCGTGAAGGTTTCAGCTATCAAACTAGTAGGAAACGTTATTTTTTCTTTACATCACCACTTATAAAAAATATCTTATTCTTCTGGACAAATCTGTCAGTTAGTCATGACCTATTCAAAGATTCTTAAAATTTCGAATTTCGAACCTTTTATTATTCATGATGCGTCGCCCTAACTAACACAAAGTTATTAAAATAGACAAAAACTGACCTTAAAAAGAATAAATACTAGAAAAAAAAAACAAAAAATTTTTGTTAAACATAAATCATTTCACAGAACAGCTTGCGGAAGTTGCATGCAGTTCTGTACAAAAGAACACTACACAACAAATTAAGCCGCCATGAAAGGATCTGAATAATAAAATTCTTTTCTAGCTCAGTATTTTTTATGCATTAAGTATCTTCTTGGTCGGACGCGCAAAAACATTTGCAAAGTTTGCCAGTACGTATGAAAGTTGGTTAAATTGTAAATTATACCCAGTAGCGTGACAGCGCGTTGCATAATTTACCTTTTATAGCACGACATGTAAGCATGTGCTAATATGATGATGTGAACAAGATTTTTATTCACATGGAATGAGCAAGTGAGGTATTTAAGTAGGTTTTAACTGTAACCATTAAAAAAGCTTCTCTTTAATTGGTAGAAAATAATGCCAGTCATTGGAATGCAATGCCAGCCATCTTGCAAAGAGGATGTACTCAAAATTTGCGTTTCTTGTCTCTTGCGACCTTTTCGCCATTTGTTACTAATAGAGGACCCACTCTGTGGTGAAATTCAATCAAAGCTCATTATCTTGATTTCTTAGCGCCGCGCGCCATCTAGCGAACATAAAGGACAACACCATTTCGAAGAAAACTTAAAACTTTTTGAGTGTTTATTTTTTTTTAAGTAATGTACTTATAACATATAAAATATATTAAAATTAAAATTTTACTATGTGTTTGTAAAGTTTAATATCAAACTTGAATTGATATCGAAAGAAAATCCTGCTTGTAGGTAACATTAATTATATATTACGTACGCTAAATTACCTCGAATATGTTGATATTACGGTCATGAAATACCAATTCTAAAAACGTTACTGACAGCAAAATGTTTGTTTTAACATTTTAAATTCTAGTATGCAAATTCTCGTTTCTACGTTAAAACGATTATCACAAGCACCTTATTCGATATGGCGTGTTCCAAGCCTCTTTAAGACGGCTACGAGCTGATTATTTTAAATAACACACTGTAATTATTCCTCAACTGAACAGGTAGGTATTCCGAAAAATATTGAGTTTAATCTAGATAAGAAATCGTAGTCGTAGTACATAGTATTAAAGGTGCTTACGAGAAATTATGCTGCTGACGTAATTGATAAGGAAATTGTTGACAAATACAGGGGTAAGTTAAGTTTATAAATGACTAAAATTAGGACCATTCGAATTGAGCATGGATACATAATTTTATTTTTATTTCTCCTAAAAAAATGTAATAGACATCAAACATTTTTTTATTACAAAATTGTACTGAGGTCAAATCTCTATTTTGGTTGTCGTTTTGTAAAATTTCATGTAGGCGTTGTTAGATAAAAACTCAACCGATGAATTTAAATTTCTGGTTTCAGTCTGAGTATATAATCTTGTCTTGTGTTTATTTATTTATTTATTTACATGGTTATAGCGCTTACAGCGCTATGGCTAAGGCGCACTATAAGCCATAAGATATGAGTAAAGTTGGATACAATTAAAAATACGTACATTTAAATCATACTTTGATATCTAATGGTCAATCTTATAAATTCATTAGGTGTCATAATAAAATATAGCAACTTATGGGTCCTGAGTAATCAGAGCATAGTGTCTATATTATCCACTATACAGTGAAAATAATTATCGTTATTACAGTGAAGCATATTCATTTAATGTCTGCAAACCTTGTATAACCTTCAACCCTATAATTTCCGTCAGAAACATCGCGATACAAGATAGATGCAGTGCGAAATCGGATACTGGTTGCCAAGAAAATTATACCGAGGGCGGCGCAAAAAGGCGTAAGAGCCATTTCCTCAGATTTGATTTATATGTATCGCTGGAATCGGAGAAAAAGTTTCATGAAATGAGCTCGGATTCATTCAAATCGGAAGAAGAGTACGCAAAAAAGAAGGGGTGTTACTATATTTCTAGAACCTACTTTTGTTATGTTAACGACCTTCGCTTGTCTTTATTAAGTTAGTCTTATAACCCTAATTTTTAGGTACGGAACCTAAAAGGTACATACGGAACCCTGTTACTAAGCCTCCGCTATCTGTACGTATGTATCTCATAAACCGTGATAGCTAAAAAGCTGAAAATTTCAGTAATTGTAGGTATTTCCGTTGCCGCTTTAACAACAAATACAAAAAATTAAAATATCAAGAGGGAGTCCCTTTACAATATGTACGTGTTTTTAGTTTTTTTTTTGTGTTTAATATTTATAACGGTAACAGGTACTTCCTTATTTATTTACAATCCTCCTATAGCCTAAGTCGAGGTTTGTCACGATGTCTATGGACGGCAGTGGATAGTAGCACTCCCAGCGCGATCCCTCGTTCCAAAAAAAATGACGTTCCAAAAAGAGAAAGAAACATGGTAAAAATCTTGTATTATATCTTTACACTTATGACCAACAAAAAAAAAATAACTAAACCTACGTCACCTATTTTTTAAACAAGTCAGACGTTGCCAACCTGAGACGACCAATGTGTAAATAAAAGCGAACCGATTTATTTACATTCACAGAAACGTAAATAGGTTCTACGCTTTGTACTTTGTTAGGAACAAACAGAGGTAATCCACGACATATTCCCGCCGAAGTTGAGCGTGTATGGATCGTTAAATATTCCGATGTGGTTCACTGATCCGATCCAAAGCGCGAAATTATTTAGTCACACCTCATTGTATTCGGATTGTGGATAATTTAGATCTGGATTCTTATGAAATGTTTTAAGATCTGTTTGGGTTTTTTAGGATGACGTTTTGTAAGTTATTTTCAGACTGTTTTTATCTTTTATAAAGTCGTTGATAATGATTGGTATTGACTATCCAGCTATTAGGATTTAGAGTAGAATTAGATACTGGTAAATTGATTACTAATTTTATTGTTACGGTGTTAATATGGTATTGGTCAAGTCATGTTATTTAAATTGTTTAAATTACGACGTTAATTAAGTAAGTTATAAATACTAAGATATAGTATATATTGACTTGAATTTATAAAATTTTCTGATTAAATATTTTAAATTAGACTGTAATTAGGTTCCAGAAGTTCAGGTTAATTATGACTGAAAACTAAACTGAAAATGTTATCATTAACATTTTCATTGCATATAACTGTACCATATGAAGTAGTCTACTGAAGAACTAAGTGTCACCAAATGTTCAAAACATCACAAAAACAAGACCTGAAAAAAATACAAAACTCAATCTATTATTTCCGAAATTTCCCTAGACGTGTATACAACCATTGTTCGAAAGAATACAGTACAATATAGTATCATAATACTAAATCAGATTCAATTTTAATATGATCCAGAATATCTTGATGCTATAACACAAGCTATATTAATAGTTATAACCGATACCAACAATTCAACTTCGATTACGTAACAGTAACAATTGAGAATCGTGGCCGTTAATATGAATTTCTACAATATTCCGTGCTCCTTTCGACATAGATTGCGACTATTTGTCACGTACCAATTTACATTTTACTGATTTACACGAGCGCGTTGGACGTATACTAAATTAATGTTAGGAGATTGAAATATGTCCGAAAGCTGTACATAACCCTCTTTAGTTTCGACGTGAACAATGTTGAAAAATGGTCGACATACAGAAATTACTTCGCGTCGAATCCAAGTAATTTTACCGCCGTTTTTAATGTAACGAAGATTACAAATAAATAACGTTTGTAATATTAGTAATAGATAAGGAGTTAGGTTTATAACTAACTAGTAATAATTCATAGATAACAATAAAAACTGACTGATTAAAGGGAAATGTTTAAAAATATATAGCCTATGTCACTTTCACTATAGATTCGAATCCAAAGACATTAAAATTAGATAAGCCATTTAGGCTGTAAATAGCGTCAAAAACATTAACTTTCACACAAACTTACATACACACTTTCAAGAAACATTACCCTCGTTCTAACGCAGTCGGCTAAATAATCACTCTACTAAGCTATTCTTTTGTACGGTATTTCCCGAAGCAAAATTAGGTTGCAAGTTTACTTTAACAACAAGCTGTTGGGACACAAACTCGAAAACTAACCCTTAACTAATTGAAAACGCAAGAGTTACGATTATATAATAAGTTATAATGAGAATTTTGCAACTAGGAAAGTTAGGGCTAGATTCCCACTTAGTAATATTGATTGCCGGTCGTGGCACGTGATTCGAATTAAAGTTTTCACCTGGCTTGCTGCGGCGTATGCAAACTACTTCTAGTAAGTTTTATAGTTTAAAGCGTTTACAAAACCTTAGGAGAAATTATTGTCTTTATAATATTATGTCTTTATATCCTAGCCTACGTTTTTGACGTGAATACGTCTTTAAATTTGCTACTATAGGGGGGCAATCCTAAAAATCAAATAATAACAAAATCAGGGCATACAGTTTGGAGTTGTAGTTTCGAATCTATCGTGTACATCCAAAATTAAATTATACCGCTAGATAGCTGAAAGATCAAAGAATTAATTAAAATAAGCGACAATAACTTACCTAACTATTATCGTAAATTAAACTACAGTCGATGGCTAGTTAATAATAAGTATAACCACAATAACATTTAACAGTATTATAATTTTACCACGAAATTGACTGTGACAATACAATACATTATAATATATCCAAAATATTATATTGTAGAATACAATGATTTTATTGATGAACAATTATAGGTGAACTAGGGACCTGTTGTCGAAATTCCACCGTAACACATTGTATGAAAGGTTAATTTTCACTGACATTTAATAGGCATTTTATTTTCTTTTGTTTTTGGTGGGTGTTAAAGTTATTTAACACTTTAGTTTTAACCCGGATTTTGCCCACTTAGATAATAAACTTTTTACAATTTTAGCTATTGCCTATGAATTATAGTGAGCTGTATTATTATATTGTTAAAATTCATGTGATAATTTACACAATACATTGTGATTCTGTAATTATTAGGTTTTTAAGATTGCCCCTCTATGGTAGCAAATTTCAAGACATATTCATGTCAAAAACAGCACAAGAAAAAACTAAATAACTTTTAAAATTGGAAACAAAGATATCGATAAAGTCTTTCCAATAATAGTTCTGTTACTTACTCTTAAGTATTAGAAAGACTTAAAGGATATAGCTTACATTAATAACTCATCGTAGACAAAGGAAAACTGCAAATCTTTGTACCCGTAAAATGGATCGTAGGAATTCAGTCTCTATTTCATAAAACTTAAAGACCCGTTTTCGTCATTCGTAAGCATGTGCTTAAAACTTTTTTATTTTATAGTAAAAGTAAAGATGTAATAAAATAATTTATTAAAGGACTTGCCAAAAATTAAAAAGCTTTTCCCTGTTGTACGGATTTCGTCATATACTTATGATGGTATTAAAGTTAATGGAGCTCCCGGTGGTGACTGACTTTATGGGGCCGTGGCGTAGTCTCTTCGGCGACATTTTATTTTCCAGGCATTTTGTTCCTAAAAGCTTTATACCTGTGAAATTTAATAAGAAATAAAAGACGCGGACGTGTTGTCTACGGATCACAACGTAATATTATTATAGAACTTTCTTTTAACTCTGAAGTGTAGCGCTTTCTTTTTTACATTCTTTGTGGTAATGCATTGATGATACTCTATTACATTTTTGTTGACTAAATTGTTGTTATCAAAACCACAACAAAAATGCTAAAGAAATTTTGGGCTCACAAACTGATTCTCGATTTCACGTCATTTAAATCGTACAGATATTTTTGCCACTAGCGGTCACCCATCCAATTTCCGACCGCGCCCGCAGTTGCTTAACTTCGTCTATCCATTAGGATCGACGCAAGCCGCCAGGATATCAGTACTTTATTAGCCAGAAGCGAGCTGTCAAAAAGTTAAAGTGGAAATGGACAATACAATGACACACTAAGTAATTTTGGAGATTAGTTTTAATCAAAAGTTAATGCAGTTTCGGGTAAATCCTACTATCCTATCCTACTAATATTATAAATGTGAAAGTTTGGAAAGATGTTTGGATGTTTGTAAGTCCTTTACGCTCTAAACGTTGAACTAATAAGGCTAAAACTTGACACAGATAGTTCGCATCCAGAAATAGGACGTAGGATAGATTTTATCCCGATTATAGCTTCCCTTGGGATAATTTGGAATTAATTAGTTTTTGGCTAAATAAGGCATCAACGGTTGAATACATTGGAATGAAATTTAGAACCTTAAAATACATTTTATCCTGGATTATAAAATCTTCCTGAAAATAGGGTCTCTAAGGATGTATTCAACGTATTTTTAAAATTATTTTTCCATAGGTAAAGCCGCTTTGCCCAATGCAGGACGACGTGGAAAAAAAGGCGTCGTAGCACAGATTAAAAAACACGAGTAGTTACGTCGTAGTATCAAATATCTTGCGCCTAAAGCAAAACCTGATAATGAAACGATCGTTTGGGTTAAGGATTTCAATCGAGAGTTCGGTCGTCGCTCAATGACTATTCGTTAGTACTTAGCTGTGGGTTTTTCAAACGGATTGGCAAATGAGCTGGCATTTGCGAGGCGTGGATGGTAATGTCTGGAGGCCATTAAATTATCTAGATAAGCGCTCTGTCGACGTCTAGGCTGACGAACGCTTATTTCATTAACTGTTGTACGCTTGACTTCAACGCTTTTAACTATGTAGACACTCGTTAGTATTATACGATGATATTTTATACTATACTTATGTTTCGTTTTTAGTAAATAACTAAATTTTTTATTGTTATGATTTATATACGTAGTATTTATCGCTATGCGACTTTGCTTGCGTTTTATACTTTTTACAGCTCTTTATTAGGTTATTGAATGTCATAGCAAATATAAAGACGTTTAATGTCAAAAAATATTTCTGTATCATTATAAAATCATTGGCTATTAATTTATTAGTATCCGATCGTATGGCGATTCCTAATGTCTCAGTAGACAATAACTATTATCATTAGCTTTAATATAAACAAATATAACTTTAGACTAAGTAAGCTAGGATCGGAAAAGAAGAAAAAAGTCGGAGGTAAAGATACAAGTAGCACTGGTGGTCATAGTCCCTCATTCATTCATTCATTAACATCAAGATTATCATCGAATTGATGGTCCAAAAAGAAGCAGGAACCATAATTTCTAACTTACTAAACACAAATTAATATTTTAATTAAAATCGTGTAAATGGGAATCATCACGTTGAAAGCCTGTGAGTATGAATACAAACATAATGCTGCGAACCAAATTGTTGATTGGGGAAACTGGAGTGTTTGAATAAAATACAGGTCAAGAAAATGGGGATGATGTGGTACTTAGAATTATTGTATTTACCGTGACGGCAAATATACAAATTTTTACTCAGATAAGTTATATTTAAGACTAGTGGACCCGCCCTTTTCGTTTCGGGAAACCTATGCCGAGATGAAACTAAAAAAAGTAGCCTATGTTACTCCTTATTACATCAGCTACCTGCCAATGAAAGTCCCGTCAAAATCGGACCAGCCGTTTCAGAGATTAGCTGGATCAATCAGACAGACAAAATTAAAAAAAAGGTTATTTTGATACGTGTACGTTAATAATTGTGTTAAGTTAACTTACGTAAACTTGAACTGACCCTAAAGCCGTTGTAAATTACGTAGCAACTAGATTTGAAAGCGAAGAAGAATGGGAATTCATAATGTTTCAAAATTGAAGTCAAAAACCTCTTATGCTCTCGTCCGGATTGAGGAAAGCTCATCAACAAACACGCGACGAATGCAGCATTATGTAACTCAACTGGCACAATAATGTGGGATTCTGAATTGCAATGTCGCATAATGAAAAATGAATCCGAAACGAATCATAATGAGTTGACCCTGTAGAAGGTTATGAGGTTTTTCATGCTAAATTTGACTCAAAAGTAACACTGGTGAATAGGACTGCACGGAATTGGATACCTACGTCTGTTCTATAAGGGAAGCAAAATGATTTTTTTACTGTAATTCATGTCTGAACAAGGCATTATAGAGTAATGATTGATTATTGTCATTTTATTGACATTATGATTTGTTTTTTTTATATTTCTATGATAATTTTAATATTGTTAACATAGTTTTTAATTTAGGCACATGTAAGTCCAGCAACTTTGTGTATCCTACTAAAATTATAAATATGAAAGTTTGTAAAGATATTTGTATGTTTGAAAGTCCTTCACGCTCTAACCTTTGAGCAGATTAAGCTGAAATTTGGCACACAGATAGTTTGCATCCAGGAATAGGACATAGGATAGATTTTATCCCGATTATAGGTTTCCTTGGGATCAATAAAAATATTTTTTTCAACTATTTTTCTGCAGGCGAAGTCGCAGGCGTAGTCTAGTCATCTTTAATTACTACATGATTGCAATAAATACACTTGATTTGATTTATATTAACAGCTGATACTAATGTTTACTAACATGACTAACTTGAATAAACAATTTAACTTCCACAGTCAAACTATACTTACTAATTTCTTGCTTTCTTTCTAACATATCACCTATAGATCCAATCGAGTTTGACCACAGATAACCGTGGTCCATATTGCACAGTGGCACTACAATCATGATAGTAATTCTTTTTACATTAAAACCACTACGTAAAGTTGTTTTAATAATTACATTTTAAAGCAAAGTGATGTTCAAAATAATGAAACCGTTTAGACTGATTTTATTCAGACAGTTGAACACGATACGCTAACCACACAAAAGCTTGGTTTCAAAATATTATCCTTCTTATATTCCAGTTATACCGCATAGCTTCATTATGAAACTATATTAAAACAATATTCACACTTTACGCTAAACCCTACTTCATTAAAATGTAAACGCAGGCAACGTTCAAAATAAATCCAAAATTATGGTTTCTGAATTTGAGGCCAAACTATTTCTATTATAGGGATGTGGATTTATCCTCCTAAATTAGGCTAGCTACACTTTAGATTAGGTTCGCTACGCCTTAGATTAAGTTAATTCATTAGGGTTCAGTTCGCTTTCCACAAACTAATGGCAGTTCGATTAGACAGAGTAGGTAACAAAAACAGAGTCATTTTAGGTTTGACATTAGTTGTAATTTGCAATGAAGCTAAATTTAAAGCGAACATTCGCTAGATACTTACAAATGTTTGTTTTTCGAGAGCTTTCTCGTACTGAAACTTAGTCGGGGAGAGACTATCGCAAGAAGTTTGATTGCTCCCTACAATTTTATCTCGAAACTTGGTTTTATGTGTCTCTTTTTAGTTTAGTATGATTGTGTGAGGTATATTTTTAAACTGACATTTTTATTTGCGTTTTATATAGGTATTATTTCCTAAAGATCAAATTTGGTACTACTTTTTATTTGGAAATAAGGTAACGTTTTGAAAAGAAACGAGTTCATGTAAAATAAGAATTTTCTTTTTAATAAGGTAAACAATGTTCATACACGTTTTCAATAAATATTAGAGGAATTAAAGGATTAGGTATTAAAACTGAATACTTAGGATTCTTATACTTAATTTCATTTAATAACTAGCTATAAACAAACCGCAATTATCGGTTGCCTCCAACGCTGTATAAATATCACATTACCCTAAAATTTTCCGAGATTTCTCTAACTGGCAGCGTAAATTGCCTTGGCAATTCTACATGGCATCGTTAGTTCCACGCAAGACATCCCTTGGGCCAGGTCAAAAGGGGACGCGGGTTTACCTCCATAAATCTTTTTCCTGGGTTTCCCGCAACTAACAAGCCGGTATTCAGTACTTCGGCGAATGTCGATTTTACCCCTACGGCGATAAATTACTGAACTCTCATAATAATATCGCCTTTAATAGATTAAAATACTCGCCGTTTTCAAATGAATAGCGCTCGGCGAAGGTCGGGTAGTCACTGACATAATAATAATATAATGTAGGGTCTACGTAACCCTTACGCAAACCGACTTGAAGATTAAAGCTCGCTTATGTTAAAAATAATTATTTTAACATGATAATTACTGTTTGATGTAAAGCTTGGCTTGGCGAATATGCTTTTAATTGGATACTGCGAATAATAATAGCTTCTTTTAGCATCGCTGTATTTAATTATACCTTTTGAACTTTTGAACTTAGCAAATTATCTTAGTAACCTTAGTAACAAAGCTTGCTAATGTTTAAAAAGGAATATGCAATGTACGATAATCGTTACAATTATATTAACAGTAAAGATAACAGCTAAGTCAAATTAGATATAGCATCATTTAATTAGATCAGATTTTACCGTTTTCCTCCGTAAGGCTACAGCGACAGCTACAAATTAAACGCAAGCAATAGAACGGGAAGTCTCTAGAGAATTCGCAGTATTTTACCTACGATCTAGTTCGCGTACGATTGGTGTACAGTAGGTGATTGAAACCCCTGTGGGGGATTTGACTTGGCCTGTATTACTTCTGTTACATTGAGGTTAGTAACGAACAGTACTGTTTGTAATACGAGTATCTACGTTCGTTTTTTAAATTCCTACTTTATTTCCACATCTTTCTTTCTTAATTTTACTTTTTTGAGAAAACTGCTTCTAATTCAACTGTTTATCTTAACTTGATCATTTTCTTGCACATGTGTATTAGGAAATTTTGATTGTATTTGGAAAGTTTTAAAGATTTTTAGGAACGAAAATTTTGTTACGCAATGAGAAAATTTAATCTAATGTATCATAATGAACAGACTTATTCCTGACATCACTTATGTTATCGTAAAGCTAAAAGTACCATATAAGCGACACTATAAATACTTTCTATGCCATTACATTTATGAGTTTCCGGAAAACAAGAGGTACATTTAAGATATCATATTCCAAAACAACCATTAAATTGTTAGGAAGTTCTGTTTTGGGCAATTTTTGTCATCATAAATATTCTAACTATGCTTCTAAAAACGGTCAACACTTTTCTAAGTTAAAAACTTTTCAACAACATCTGACAATCACGGAACATTTACTCGAAAAACTTCTAAATATCCAGTAGAATTTGGACGTCAATTGCGAAGCGTAGGAATCATCTTTGACTTGTAAACTTTTATTTTTGACATCTTTAGATCTTTCTTGTACCATTGAGTTAGCTATTTGAGGATCTTTTTCAATAATTTCGCTTATTCACTGCTATCTCACAAAGTTTATTCTACGATTACTTTAACGGAGTCTATGAAAACATTAATAGTTGTTGAATTCAAGTTTCGGATAGTAAATATGTCTGCCTACTAATTTATTCTTATTATTATTATAGAAAGATTTTATTTGCAATATTGGCTGAATATTGGTAAATATTGTTTTACTGTTTGTTGTTTACATAATTTAGTTGAAAAAAAAAATATCCTGTTTATATACTTCGGTACAACTGGATTAACTAAGTTTAAACTTCGATTATTTTGTAAACAAATACTGACGTATCTTTATTTCGCTAAATTGCCATCATACTTTAAATTTAAAAAGTAATTTGAATATCGCCAACAGGACACGTTATTTATAATATAATTCAACGAAACAGTTGCAAAAAATTACCATACTCTGGAAGTTGTGGGAAATTCTTGACAGATATTAACGAATTCTTTCTAAGAGGTAATCAATCAAACTCGAGCTACAAAGTTCTCGCAAAGTGCCGACACTAAAACATTAGTTGTAATGCTTGAAAACTATTAAACATGAAAATTTAAATTGGTGCTGAAATCTTAGATTGAAGGAACTTTTAATGGAAACTATTAGTCATTTTAGTTTTAGAAGTCAGACTTTCTTTAGCATTTAATTAAAAGCAGGATACAGTTGTAATTGTATTTATAAAAGAAATTAAAAGTTGCTTTTAAAATTCGAAACCAAAATTTAATTACAATTAAAATTGTTGAAACAAGGTTATTCTTAAGCAGTAGGTAATTATCAAAATTAATTTTAATGGACAATCAATTGTAATTTTAAATAGTCGATAATTTTATGTATATAAAACCGAAATTTTTAACAATGTAACTGAAATATTTAAAGTTTATGATAGCTGTTATTTCGCTCGGTTAATAGCGTTATGCAGTGATGACGATCCAATTAACCCCAAAACTAAATAATCGTTTAGTTCAGTGTAATCATCAGCTAGCTTAAATGTTTGCAACGCCACACCATTTGTAGCTCAAATTACTATTAAAGTCAGAGTAGGTTAGTGGAGTCTCCGAATAGGTAATTACTCACGCTATTTCGTTTGTAGAAAACCAATTTAAAGACGTTTTGTGGGTATTTTTCGGTTAAAATTGGCGTTAATAATATGTTAGAATTAATCGTCTTAAATCTATACGTCTATTACAACGTGACGGGGTCTGTCATCAATTCATTTAGAATAGTGTAGTATGTTACCAAAATTTATTTTTTAATTTCAATCACGTTTTATGAATAAAATTCGTAAGCCGGAAAGCTTCGTTTATAGACAGTAGTCGTTAACATCACTATCTTCTATTATATCGTTGGGTATTTCCTACGAATCTATAAAATCTATTGTTAAACATAATCAGCCTTATTAATAAAAATGCATCTTCTTTTACACCGGCAGCAGTTAATTTTAGAGTTACGATCAAAGGCTATAGAATAAATTATATTGTATAATTTGTATAGATATCCCTAAGGATTTTAATAATTGTTGTTTTCTTTTGTTACAGTATCGATGGCGAAGTATCTGCGCTTTAAGTACTGGAGGCTTCGTCCTGCTATACTGGAGGCTAAGACTCGCAGGAACTCCATCGGGATTCGCTGCGGCCGACAACCCGGCGTCCCGTGACCCTTCCTTATTTACAAGGATTTACACCTTCACTTATCTCCCTGTGTTCAACTTTTTTCTCCTTTTATACCCTTTTCACTTAAGTTTCGACTGGTCCATGGATTCTGTGCCACGTATCACTACATTATTCGACATCCGAAATTTCTCTTCCTTCATTTTCTACGCAACCCTCTCCAAAGTGATGTTGAGAGCTCTGAAAAGCGAACTAAAGAAACGACAAGACAAAAAAGTGAAGTATTACAAAAAACAAAATGGCAAGATCAAACAGAAATGGAGTAATAATTGCAAGAATTACAATAGAGGACAAGATTGCAGTGAAAGGAAAGGGATTATACCTTTCAGAGAGAATGCCTCTTCGAAAAGAAGTTTGTGTCCGTGCAGCGGATGCAAACATTTACTCACGGAAGAGCATACGGGAGTATGCCGTGCAATGAACAATAACAATACGATGTTACACCATTCCGCTTGTGTCTGCCCAGCGGCACATACTAAATCTAGGACACATGCGCCCCAAAAATATGAATACCGTAGTCCCCAAGTCGCGATCATAACCTTTACGGCATTTATGGTGCTGCCATTCGTGCCAGCTACCAATTTACTCTTCTATGTTGGATTTGTGGTAGCCGAGCGTGTGTTGTATATACCTAGTGTGGGGTTTTGTTTGCTCCTCGGATTAGGAGCTGGAACTTTATCAAGAATTTGGCATAAAAGTGAAAAGAGGCACAAAATTTTTGTTATAACTTTACTTGTGTATCTTACGGCTATGAGTGGTCGTACGTTAAGGAGAAATATTGACTGGCACGACGAAGAGAGCCTGTTTCGAAGTGCACTTCACATCAATCCACCTAAAGGTAAGTTGTCGTATCGAATTTACTTTTATAATTAAGGTAACTTTACGTTGAATTACGAGGATAATCAAAAGCGACGAAGAGAAACTCAGGAATACCATCTAAAGATATTTGAATAATTCACCATTCAGTAAGTTCAGATAATATTATATTTGGATCACAAATGGCGAGGCCTTCACGAAAGTTTATTTCACTGTCGTTACTGTTCTAAATTGTGTCGCAATTAATTTGTTTGTGAGTTACGAACTATCTGTCCACGGAACGTTAGTTCCTCAAACTCTTAAGAGGCTGTCACGCAGATCCACTGAGTAGGTAGGAGTGCTTGTAATGTATTCACTGCTTCACTCACAGCCGGACTCTTGACCTCACTAGGATGCCATTAAACATGTATGTACGGTGTCTCTAGAGAATCCGCTCGGCCTGCGTTCACATTACAAACTTTGTGCAAAGAGAAAAGTTCGCGGCAATGGTTTTCGTTTTATCGTACCCACTTCGTACAGTTAATATTAAGTTTCTGTTCGGCTTTTGCACATACTATACTACTATACAGGGTGTAGTATACTAATATGTAATACTAAGTGTATTTAAAAAAAAACAGAACCCAAAAATATTGATATTTGAAGAAATGGCATGATAATAACCGATCGTTGGGAGAAATTCTTAAAAAAATGGTTTTAACTCGATATCTCGAAAACCGTGCCAGTTTTACTAAGGTCATATTTTTTTTACTGGTAGGGCATCGGTCGAGCTAGCTGCAGTTAAAGGGTTATCCATTAATTACTGGACACCCTGTATACTATAGATTGTGATTTAAAAAGAAAAAATTGATAAAAAAATTACATTTATTACGTAAATCGAAACTGTGATGTTAGACTAATATGTTTTATTATAAAGATAAACATTTGCCTTGTGAATCATAGCAGGTTTCTAATAACTAAAATGAGTATGAAATTTCTGTTGGTAATTTGAAAGCTACTCCCCGACTAGCTATCAATAATGCGATGTCGTCAATATTAGTGAACAAGTTGCTTCCTTTAATGAAACACGACGCGTAGCTTCGATGTAATATAATTATTCAGGGTAGGAAGATGAATAATTGCTATCATTAAATTACTGTACAACGCTATACCCTAGGTAGCGTTATGTAACGAAATAATTATTGCTTAAAGCCCTTTAACTGTCCTAGATATAATCCTGGTACCCGTCTCAAAACAATTTAGGCTTATAATATGCTTAGACGTTAATGTTTTGGGCCTACATACCAAAATACTGCTCTGTTGCTAAGTCTACACTATTTTACCCGTTGTTATAGTACTGTATACTTAATACTTGGAGAGAAAAAACTTTAAAAAGCGGTCTATGTGTACAGTAGATGTTTTCTATCCATTACTAATAACAAAGAGGTGTATATAAACTTATATAATACATTATTATCCATAGTTGAAAAATATGATCTTTGCTCACCCTACTAAAGGGTAAAAATTGTGTTAAAAAGAGTCGCAAATACCTACGGGAACGACCAACTTCCCCTTCTTTAACTGTGCGAGCTATACTAGCGTTTCATAGTACTGTATGTAAAGAAAATGGACATACTACGTTTGAAAAGGATTACTTTTCTTCAATACCCAGTCGGGTAAAAGAAATCAACAGGTTATTCATAAGTGACATACGACGTAAATAAACAATAAATCAATGAGTGTAACAAAGTAATTGATGTCATAAGTTGAATAGAATTGATGTTCGAAGTCGATATAACAAAATATGGTTCCCTTCGACAGAAAAACAATATTTCACAGGAAAATGGGACATTTTATCGAGAAGTATTCGATGTAAATACAACTAACATTGGTTTGTCGCAAAAAGAAGTCGATCTTTAAAACTTTCCCATTAACTTCGTTTGTTTTTTCCACGTAGCTAAAGTTGGAAAGTTTTTTGCTACATTTTTCGCAAAATATTCTTTATCCTTTGAAGTTTTGGAAGTAACATGCCATAGTGAAATGTAGGATAGAATACGTACCTAGTATTACAAGCTTTTTAAACCGACTGCGACAGAAGTAGGGTAATGTTTTTCGAGAGTATGTACGTTACTTTCTTTGGCACGCTCTGCAGCACAAACGGCTTGACAGGTTCCAACATAATATTAGGTGTTTCTGTTTAGATTCGTGTCTATTGTGAAATTGACATAGGTTGAAGATCGAAATCGTCAAGTTATTTAGGTTACAAACGGAACCAAAGAATTAAACATAAGTAACCTACATACAGGTCTCGAAAAACATTACCCATCGTCTAACACAGCCGGCTAATAATTTTTGTCAAAATTTAATCTTCCCAATGAAATTATTATTTTAACAAGTGCACAAACGTCAAAAGAACCTTTGGCAAACGAGCAAATATTTACTTGCTACCTAATGTACCTAATGTATTTTTTGGATGGGCTTCCACTTTCACCGTATTCTCTTTATAAAATAGAACTTTTTAATAATCATAATGTTTTTATGCCGGCTTTCCTTTTTAATTTAACTAAGCGTTTGTTTAGGAATTGTTTGATAAAAAAATTTCAGGAATAATTTTTTATGGGTTCGATTCTTTTTGTGAAGTCCAAATATAATTTAGTTAAACGTTTATTTGTACAATTCATGGGAAACAAGGTTACTCTTAAAGAGAGTTTTTAATTAAGAATTAGGGAAATGTCTTGATTAAATAACCAAGAGTTATATATAGCGAGAAAAGCTAACTTCCACAGTTCTGTTATCAATTAATAATAACCATTAATATTTTTATTAATACTTATCACTAACAGGACCTACTAACCGACTAGTCTCTCCTACAGTTCTACTAGAGGCTTCTCAATAGTGTCAATGATTATATATAATTAGTAATCATTACCAAAAAAACCTGACTTGAAAATTGGGAGGTATTTTCAAAAAACTTATATATATGTCACTTTCACAATCGAATACGCAGTCGAGTAAAAAGACAGACACGTATATTATGTATTTTAATAACCTAATTTCCTTCTATTTTACCCAACACTTAATCGCCCTGTCATCATTAAAATAGGTACTTTCCTGGTTTTTGTCCTCGGCAATTATATTAATTACTTGGTTGATTAGAGAGAGTGGCTAGATAATAAAGTAATGGGGGCGACCTCACTCGCCACTTCTATTTCATAATGATGTGAGCACGCGGTATTATTTCAATACTGGAATATTAACCTAGAAAGATTCATTACATATAAATTTACATTCGTTGAATAATTATTTTTATTACACCACTAATAGTGCGAATAATATAGGTTAGTAATGTTACTAGTAGTTACTGTTAGTGTAGACTTAAGAGTTCTTACTTCCTACTATTCTTACTAACGAATAGTAATTGGTATTACTTTTAAGCTGACAGGATAATTAACAACCTATAGTAGGTCCAATCGTTTAGGAGGAGTTCAGTAAAAAATACATGTGCCCTAGGATTTTGTATAAAGACATAATGTAATAAAAAATACATAGCAATATAGAGGATAGGAAATAAAACTCATTCCAATTTTTACCCCACTTGGAATTAAATCTAGTAACCATTGAATAGCACTCGCAAGAGTAAATGGTAAAATGTTTTAATGGGTTTGTAGCGTCAAATGCCACTCTATTAAAACTCAATTCAAGAGCCTTTAACCGTAGAGATTTATTGAAGCGATAGCAAAACCAAAAAGTTGGTAAAATTATCTATATTAATAATAATTCTCTCGTACGACATCGACACGACGAACGCACCAACTATTCGATTACTTACTTTTAATTTATTTCATGCTAATTTCCTTAACAAGTCAGAAAACAAATTCGTTTCATGTAAAATGCAAAAAGAATTAAACGCTTGTTGCATTTATTTTTCTTTTTGTCCTAAAAGCCAGTCGTTCCAATTTGTTCCGACAATTTGAAACAAGCGAAACAAGTGAAACAAGCCAATCTCATGCGTTCGTGCCGTTACGTTTTGCTACAGGTTTGAATAGATCTAATCGGTTAAGACGTAGACTTTATCAAATACAGTCTGAGTTGATAGTTTAGCTATCTGTTATCGACTTACAACCTCATTGAGATTAATGCCAACCAATAGGGTGAATCTTGGGTCTTTAGGATTACATTTGAGTGAAGTTGGCAGTGATAGCCTAGTGGGTTGAACGTTGGTCTTACGAACAGAAGTTCCTGGGTTGATATTCTGGCACGCACCTCTGATTTTCAAGTTATGTGCGTATTAGAAGTTGATGTATGAGTCCAGTTGTACTATCCAGTGGTGAAATTTCGAACATAGAACGGGTCCCCTAGTAAAGTTAAATCAGTCAACGTAAAATTCCTTTTTGTTAAGTTAAAATGCTCAATGTTTTATCCCTCGAGTCATTTTCCTATCTATTTTGAGTTTTCTCAGACCAGTCTCTTAAAACACCCGTTAATTTCGTTATTTTATCAACGGAGAATTATCACAGGGCAGCCAAGTGATTCCTCTTCAGAGATAATGCTTTGAAGTTGAGTTATGAAAAGATGCGTTCTTAAGAAAATTTGTTAGGTGCTTTGGTGCCATAATTACATGTTGTCAGTCAGAAAATTGGTCATAACTACGTGAACATCCAATGTTTTTTACTGTAGAAGCGTGACACGATAACACTTCAATTGTAGTCTTATTTCTTAAGAAAAACGAAACGACTAATAACTATTGTAAAGATGATAAGGACGGATAATATACAATTTTGGCGTTTTAATAAAGACGTCATATTTCAAAATAAATCTTTGCATTCGTGAATGATATTGAAAATAATGCTGTGTAGTTATTGAAAAAGGTTATTGTGCTTGGGTCGTTGTTAATTAAAAACGATAATTTTAACAGTAACCCTACCGATCAAAAGATAGCCACAACATATGAATAATCGAAAATCCTGTTCTTGTACATGACAGTTTTGCAGAAAATAATTTGGGCAAAGCCGCACCGTTCAGATCGAGTTGATAAGAAGCGCTTCCCTGATTACATCGCGCTGGAGCCAAGAGCAGCGTTCCTTTACAACTTAGCGCTTAACCCTTATTAATCCTGATTAGAACGTGATTATAGCTTTAATCGGGGCTGGAAACGGGATGAAAATTATTGTTTCTTCATTGAATTTCATCGGTATTTTGATGGTCTTTTAGACCTGTTTGTTTTATTTAAAACTAGACGACGTACGCGATTGCATCAGTGGAAGAGTAGTTGAAATTTTTTTGGATTTATCCCAAGGGACCTTTAATCGGGATAAAATGTATCCCATGTCCTATTACTAGATGCAAAATATCAGTGTTCCAAGTTTTAGCTTTATCCATTTAACAGTTAGAAGTTGAGTTTTAATTTTTAACTTTAAAGGAACTGTTAATTTTACCGATACCAATAAATCGAAGTAAAAACATTTATTTGTTAAGTTTCAACAAACTGACATTTCCTTTAGGTCGCATTTCTATTTAAGAAATAAATATAGAATTAATGGAGGTATAAATTGATTTACTTACAAGAAAAAATCTTGAGCTTAGCCGGTAAAGTCGTTTTAACCGATCCCCTGATGACAGAAAAACAGTCAATATTTGCCTATTGAGCCTTTGACGTGCGTTTATAAACCAACAGATATGTGGATTTGCTGTATTTACACAAATAGAAGGCAAATATTTATCAAGTAAAATTCCCAAGCGAATAAGGACGTAAGACTTAATTTATTATAATGTAATAGCAGTTTTAATATTTCACCTGAAACCTTAAAATTTGTAAAATATTTTTGTGACTTAATTTAAATTGTCTCAAGTAAAATAGGTAACAATTAACTAGGGTGACTTACAATTTTAGTAAGTTTGAACACGAATTTTTCTCGTTACTATTTTTGGTAACCTTGGGTTGATGGGTTGGTTATAAACCTTTAAGTGGCTTCCTTAATGCTATATTGTTTAAAAATGATTATTTGTTTTTGTAAATGAAAAATTAATAAAAAAAAACACGAAACCAAATTCTTACTTAATTAATACAACAATTGCGTACGATAAATTCGATCTATCTTATTTGTTTTATTGCGCTTATTCAAGCTCATTTTACAATGGTTTCAAGCGCTTACAAGTCTTTGTTCCTATACAAAGGTACGCTAATAATACCTATTATAATACGGATAGGTACTTGAGACGAAGTGGCGATGTTAACTGGACAAAGCTAGGCTAAGTATTTTGTTAAGAAGACGCCGCATTTGTTCGCGTTTGCCATTCAAAGGGTGTAAATGCCGTAAAAAATAAACGGAGGAATAAAAATGTTCCTTCAAGTTTGTTGTACGAATACTTTTGATGTTGGATTTCAAGTTTAGATATTAAATCTGATATAGGATTCTAAAGTAAGGAAGGTATTCAATCATATCTTCTTAAAACATCGTGTTTAAAAAAATATAAAAAAAAATCTTGGTTACTTTTCTGACCTTCAAACTTTAAATTAAAGCGTCACGAAAGTTCATTTCTCCCTCCTCAAAGGTAAATTCTGGCTACATGCCTACTTGTAAGTATAAAAAAAAAATATAGTAAATTCAATTCCATTCAATTAATTGTATTTTCTGCGTATTTCAAAGATTTATTTGACGTTGAATATGTGACTGAGTATTTAACAATTTTTATGCATAATGCACAACTATTGCACCTTAAAAATAATAGACGTAGAGACGTACATACATAGGCGGGAAAAACATTATCCTGCTACCAGCGCAGTAGAATAAAAAACCGTCATTTTCTTAACATTAAGGGCGGTTTCAGTTTAGCGTTTTTTAAGCGCGTATAAGTTCGTCTTTCGAAGCGCATGTAAGCACGCGTATAGGCGCGCTTTTTGACACGCGCGACTTGTACGAGCGTTGACGCGCTTCTAAGCTCGTATCAATGTTGATACTGACAGAACGCCATAACCTGTTCAAGCAAACACGCTGAAATATGACAGTTTACATGCGTCCGGTTTTTTGAGGCGCGTATCATAGCGCGCTGCTTGTAAGTGTGTATGCTGAAACGACCGTATACGCGCAGAAAAATACGCTAGTCTGAAACCGCACTAATGGGCTTATGTAGGTAAGCTTGGTCACGTATGTCGCGTCTTAACGAGTAGCTCTACTGATAATATCATTAATCTCTTGAAGTCTCGCTGAGCACAGATCGAGTCTATCAACGCTTTTATGATAAGATCTACGGAATAAGGGTCTATTCACAAAGCGACTTGACATCGGTTAAATAAAAAAACTGATTCGTAGCCAGCCAAAGAAAGATATAAGAAAGAAAGGATGGATGTTGATAATGTCATAATCATATTTTTTTCATTGCTCTCATCTATCTTGCTCAAATCAATTGGTATTTAACATAATTTTGTTACTACATAAAAATATAAATTAGGTACTCAACAAGTCCGTATGATAAATATTGTAAAATGTTTGTGATATTACACAAACCAAAAAATATATAGACGCAGTCTTCGGAACAAAAAAGCGTAGCGAAAAACATAACGTTAATAACAAATGATAACGTTTCCCGATACATTGTTCGGCTGACCGTGCTCGGTGACATACGTCAGATTGAAAAAAAGAAGAAAAAAATTTACCTCACTTTTTTTGTTCTGAACTGAGTATTATATATTATTTTTTGCTCTGAGGATAGTTCTGTTTCTCGTTAATGACATAAAGTTTTTACTTTAAATACAGAAATAATACGTTTGCAAGTCACAAATATATTTATATCCCGTTTTAGTATCGTGTTTAGCGCGCGAACCGAGATTTTATTGCAAGAAAAGTATAAAAGTTTAAGTGCTAGCGATAGATTAATACTTCGCAGTACACTTTACTCCTTGCACTCAGACGTCAAAATATTTTTGATATCCGAGTAGATTTTTGCAGAATTATATGAAAATTTTATCGTAAGAATGTTTGCCTTTATACAGCTTAGAAATATCCTTTTAGATTTTACAGCAGTCTTGCAATATTCTTTCCGTCTGTATGTTATTGCTTCGGAATAATTTATGAGTTGGTATTTTATGTGAGACTTTCTTATGTGATAGACGTTACTGAAACTTTATAGGGAAAAAATAAAAAATATTATTAAACGCTAACACACTCATACCCCCGCAGTAAGATTCCCTGTGTCGCGAGTGGCATGGATAACATAAATAACACATCATTAACACCCATGACCTGAGAACAAACATTTATCTGTCACATAAATATCTGCCCTGACCGAGAATCGAACCTGGGACTAGGTTATGTGGTCGTTAATTAGTATTATGTAATACTAATTAGTTATCAATAATAGGTATTAAGTAAGGTTATGGAATTTCGAATACGATCTATAAATCGCTGACTATAATAACTGGTGACGAAAACTTCTTGGAGTTTCAAGAGCATTTGATTGAAGTTGTTATCGATAGATGGCACTCATAAAGTAATGTCAAGATGCCATAAAACCATAAAAACTTCCAACGTTAGGCTGGCTATTAACTTCTTCATTAATCCACACTGCATCAGCATGGTGGACTATGCTTCAGGTTCAATAATGAGTGAAGAACCGTGCCTTGTAGTGGCCATTTTTGATGAGTTTAAATGAATAATATTTTAAGTAAGAAATACGTTATGTTTTTTTATTTATAAACAACTGAAAAAGTGTTGTTGCGCTATATTGCATGAGTCTTTAGGAGGTCATTCAAGTATTGCATAAGTACTATAGGGGGGGGGTCTTCCCTTTGCTTATTTTTGATGACATGGGGAGCGGGGGGTTTAGATGGTGATTACGTCAGCAGTAGTTATTTACGTTTTAAACTATAATGGCAAACACAATAAAAAAATTTAAAAAATCTTTCTTTTAATAAAACAATGTTTACGTAAGCATGGGGTTAAGACCTTTTCTTACTTTTGCTGACAAGGGGGATGGGGGGGCTAAAAAATTGTAATACTTGAACGGCCCCTTGTCATCGTAACGATAATTATTTGCTGTCTCGTTCTTACACTGAGGAAAAAAACATAATTGGTTGATGAAATGTGATCTTGCCTTGCCGATCTTTTGGATTATTATTCACATTTTGTTGGTCTATCTCTTATGTCAATGTTGAAGACAAAGAAGACAATGTTGGTGACAAATAACCCTAAAATTATCAATGAGTACAAATGAGTATGCTTATCAAATTAGCGTAATAAACCTAACAAATGTAACGTGACGTACAATGTGTGGCTATGACACGCGCTGATAAGTTTATGAAGGCTTATAATGTTTCTGTGCTGTTTTGTAGTTCCGTCACGACAAGGCATAATATTTTGTAGGAATTCAAGGCAAATGAAGTATAATATCACAATAAAGAGAGACTAGCAGTAATAAAACTCCATAGTGAGCGCGCTTGAATCAAGCACACAGATATTTAATTTTGTATACTGATATTTTGGTTCGGTTTCTTATGTTTTTAAAACAATATCCTAAAGATGTGTACCTGTTGAGTGTAGGTATCAGAAACAAATAACTAACCAGAGTTTTACTACTGTTAGTATTTCTATATTTTGATAATATTAAAGTATAATAAAGAGTACACTTCAGATTGACAAATAAAAGTAACAGTTGAGAACCATTTTGACTATTCTGTTTAAAGAAAATCATATCAAAATAGGTCTATAATTTAAGGTGCTACGATGTTACAGATGAATTAATCCTACTAATATTATAAATGTGAAAGTTTGTAAAGATGTTTGGATGTTTGTCCCTCCTTCACGGTCTAACCGTTGAACGGATTAAGCTGAAACTTGGTACACAGATAGGTTGCATCCAGGAATAGGACATAGGATACATTTTATCCCGATTATAGGTTCCCTTGGTATAAAATCAATATTTTGTTTATCGACTTTTAAGCGGGCGGAGCCGCGGGCATCGTCTAGTATAAAATATAAAGTAAGGTCAAATTCAGTTTGCAACAAGCACAAAAAAAAAAAATAACAAATATGATGAAACCTGGTGCAGTAATATTAAGTTTACTTAAAAATCTGTAATTAAAAAATGTTTTAAGACTCCGGAGAGTATAAGAGAAGATAAGATAAGAGAAATTAAAGTTTTTAATTGTTTTTTTTTTATTACAGCATACGGCAACCTCGGCAGTGTGCTGACAACGCAAGGAAGACTTGCTGAAGCTGAAATGGCTTTTGAAAAAGCTTTAAAGTTCAGACCAAATATGGCCGATGTACACTACAATTTGTAAGTATGTTAGATAGTATATAAGATATATATACTTCTGGATATGCGAATCCGGTAACTCAAATTTTTTGTGATGTTTGGGGTATACCGAAATATATCCGGAACTACTAATGGACATCTTTTTCAATTGCGGCACAGTATAATATAAAAATGTTTAAACGCCTGAAATAGAAAAAATTTTTTTTTTTCATTTAAGCTTTTATTTTCAACATAGACAAAAAAGGGAAATACAAAAGTTAATACCTACTGAATATTTTGAATAAGTTCATGAGCTTGTCTAAAAGTAAGTTTATACTTTAAAAAACAAAAGTAAAACCACATCGGAACCTTTCTAAAGCTATTAGCATTATGCGAACCGAAAAAGCACTAAACGTTGTAGACCAATATTATTCTTATTCGGATAACAACAAAACTTTTAATAATACATTCAAAGGGTTCAATAATATATTCAAACTTTCCTCTTAGCAGGGGAAATAAATGCGTTGTATATTTCTCGAGGGACCAACAGGCAAAGATTTCGTTCCTATTAGGGATATTCAGAAAGCAATAGAAGGAGCGTGATAAAATACCTGACTTCACCTACTTTAATATTGACGTCGATATAGAAGAACACTTTTGTTTCTCTCTACTTGGGGCAATGTTGACCTTTGAAAGAAAGATGGCTGATAAATTATTTCTGCGTAAATATTGCAATGAATTTTTAAAGAATATACGAGTATATAAAACATAATACCTTTAATATGACCAAAGAGGCCATACAATAGGCCGTTTGCGGTTGACATTAGACCTAAACTTTTTATGTCACAATAGCAGAGATAGCCTTGTGTTTTGAACGTTGTTCTCTACGGAAATTCCTGTACCAAACCCACCAGCACCTATAATTTAAAAAGTTATGTGCGTTAGATACTAATTATCACTTGCTACGATGAAGGAAAACGAGATGAAACCTGCACACCTGAGAGTTCTCCATAAAGTTCTCAAATGTGTGTGAAGTCTGCCAATCTGCGCTAAGCCAGCGTGGTGGACTATGGCCTGTTGCAACAGTATTTATTAGTAACAAGTTGTGCTTTAACACGCTTCTTAAATCATTCATCATGCAAGATACATTAACTTTGGGACTTTGTTGTTCGTATGTCCTTTTGTATATCCAAAGCAATACATACCACGTCACAACAATACGCTGTGTACCATCGAGCTGGAACAATCAATAGGCGACCATCTGCATGTACTATTAATTCAGTGAGAGGCACCGAGTTCTTGAATTAATTGTGCTTCCCCTTCTGCCCAGAACGTTTGGTTTCCGTGCAGTTTCACGAATTAACGTCGATTCGTACGTTACATTGTAATTACAGGTACCTACTGACGTGTTAGATTACTTTAATAAATCCTTGCTTGTAAAGCTGCAAGGTGATTTGGTGCACATTCTATGGATATAAAGGCTTTTCAAAATCTTTAGATATAGACTATTATATTGTTTAGGGTTCACTTAGTATCTTGTTACTACTACATCTTAATAATCAACGGAAACAATTTGTGAAAAAATCAGTTTTGTAGCTATCACGGTTTATGAGTTATAGCCTGTTGACAGACAGATAACAGAGGCTTAATAATAGTGTTCCGTTTTTACCTTGTAGCTACGGAACCCTAAAAAACAAAAGATAAAAAATCTCAAATTAAACACTACAATAATAATGACAGTGAATTAAATACAATATTAATTATCAGCATGTAATTATCGTGTGTGTATAGTCAAATGATAATGTACGTCATCATTATCTAAACTTGCGAGGCTGAATGCTATAGCAACAAATGAATATGCCTAGACGTCACAAACACGAATTATATTAGACGACACAAAGCTCATCATAAATTAATCAAGCTTCACAATCAAGAACGAGATCCCTTGGGCGTAATTTGCTGACGTACAGTCAAAGTCAAAATTAATTGGATCTCTAGTAAAAACATTCCGTTCCCATCATCGTTGTTATAATTTTAAGACTTATTCATGAAGCATGTGGGTGCCTATCTTGCTTTTTTAGCCGTAATTCATCCATAATTGGGTTAGTAAGTTACGCTTACATGCTTACGTTGTTGATGATACAGCATGTTTCAACCACGCATTATTTGAAACCGAACTCATTGTGCTTATATAATCCAATTTTATTACGCCAGACTGCTTCGTCAGGAATAAAATCCTTAATAATGGGTATTCTGTATTGACTTCAAAGTCAGTCAAATTTATACTGCGGGTCGTAATGTTTTTAATGTACCTCCAGCGATGGAAATTGGAGATATTATACCCTTCATAAAGGAAACGGAGCGACTTGTGAAGAAAAAATAATATTTGGTTATATGTGTAATAACGCATTACATTTTGACGACTGTTATTGCATAATGGCTATGATTCCGGACCGTCGCGCCGTGGGTCCTGGGTTCGATTCCCAGGCAGACATTTGAATGATGAATTAAAATTACTCGTCAAAGTTACAATTATCAATATAGGTGATTGAAGAACTGTCAATAGATTCGAGTCGCTAGCTCTAATTAAGGTCACGTACTGTAAGAGTTCAAAGAGTAGTCAGGTATATAAAACGCCAAAGCCGAAAACTCGTCAATAGATTCGAATTAATCTGTTCGACGAATGTGAAGGTTTATAGGTTGCCGAATTTCACGGAATTCACATTCACGGAAGTAAAAAAAAAACTGAAAAAAAACACCTCAGTTTGAAGCAGTAGTGCGTAATTTATTGTCTGAATTGTCTGTTTCATATGCTGTACTTAGTCAATGCTGTCGGCTACGATTGGTTAAAGCAAGTCGTTCCGTTGACCCTGGAGCTGTAGAGTATGCGGAAAAATGGGCATACATACATACAATCCCACATTTAATTGTGGATGTAGATCGATACGGAACTACAACGCCAAACTACTCGTATGTCCCCTGATTTTTTTATCATTAGGTTTTTAGGATTGCCTCCGTATGGTAGCAAATTTAAAGACGTTTTTCACATCAAAAGGAGCTTAGAAACACTTATAAGGTTTATTTCCATTAAGTACCTATTCCTATATTCTTGGAATGAGGCTTTCCTTACGATTCTAGCTGAAAATACGTAAAGGACATTTGAGATAATTGTGGAACAGTCCGATATCCTGTTACAATAATAATTTATTTCTACGAAACAAGCGACTTTGTGTTAAAAGATATTATTGTTATGTTTTGTAGTAGATTTCCGACCGGGACTTTCTCGAGAGGTTTTATAAAAAGTATTGTATTAACACAAAAAAAATGCATATAAGAAATCACCATAGATCCAGATACTGATACATTAATAAGTAATTCGATTGTAGTTATTTATAACATTTTAAAATGTAACCTAGATTCTATTCGTATGTTGTTAAAAATTTAACTTGAGCAATTTTTTTCGTAGACGGATTATATAATTTGAATGTAGATTTCTAGGACTATGATAATCCAGGATAATAATTTGTCCTATTACAATTACATTCAAGGCCGTTCATCTGTTAATGTGTGATGTAGTTATAAGTTATCCTGGGATTATACAATCGGGATAAAAAGTAACCTATGTCCTATTTCTGAACCTTGTCTATTTATATGCTGAGTTTAATCTTAATTTATATAATGGTTTGCACGTTTAAGGAACACAAATATGCTAACATCCTTGTTAGTAGAAGTAGGATTATTAGATATCGGATGTCATGTTCTCATAATAATGTATTTTCATTTTCAAAATACCAAGAAAACGCGCGTAGTTGCATTCTAATTGATTCTTGGAATCTTCTATTAATGTTGAAGAACCAATATACATTTTCATGGATAAAAGATGATTTATTATTTGCAATTTAAGTTACATATAATAGTTATATAACAGATTTTTCATCTTTTCCAAAAAGAATATGTTTGTCATTTGGCAGATTTACTTGTTTGTTTTTTTATAAAGCGTTAATTGACGTATACAATCCGACCACAGAGAATTATAAACAATATCTTTTGTTTACCGTCGTGGGGTAAACCATTCTACATTTCTAACACGTTGCCTAAACTACCAAGTTAGTAATGACGAGACGAAGCGGAATCTTCACGCAATATTACACAAGAATACGTCGTACGCTTTGATAGTGTACGTGATGTAAGTTCTTGGAAGTTTTAGGTCACAAAATGTTCAGTGTAACAGATGTGAGCGAAATAGCTGCATGGATAGACAGAGATGGCTTAATTTGACTAATAGCTTTAAGAACGGGCGGCCTTTTACAGTACGAATCTAAGCACAGACTATGTTACATGAACTGCTACGAGATTTATATTGAACATTATAGATGATATTTTTAAACGTTGTGCCGTGAGGATTTTTAAGTGAAAATTCAATGAAAACTAAACTTTATTGACATAAATAACACTTATTTTCAATATCTATATTTTTGTAACGTTAAGATTGATAATATTATTTCATGATCAGATTTTCTAAGAAAAATAATTCTTGGCAAAAACGTTAAAACATTCGTTACCAAGAAAATCACAGAATGAGGTAGCGTACAAAATAATCTAAATTCCCTTACATTTCACTCACGTTCTTTCATCACAGTTATTCATTGCGAAGCGTCAGACACACAAAGATTTATAAATACACGCGGGATTGCCGAACGATTACAGTAAACAGAGTAAAGGAGATTAAGACGCGATTTTACACGAAGATTAGATTATTCCAATTCTGGCGACAAGAAATCACTTACATAAATCATAGGGTATATCTGTGTCGTGGACACGGCAGTCTTATACGTGAATACGTTTATGTTACAGGTTATTTTTTCTTAAACAAAACATACTTCTTTATGTATTTACGTAGTGAAATTACGTCAAAATGGCGGCGCTTCCCCGTCCACCGCACGCAAAATTTTACTATTCTCGCTTATTGTAATTAATTCTTTGATCCTTTAGCTATCCAGTGGTATAATTTAATTTTGTATGGAGACGATAGATTCGAAACTACAACACGAAACTGTATCCCCCGATTTTGTTATTGAGTTAAGGACTGCCCCCGTATGACAGCAAATTTAAAGACACTCACGTCAACACTATGCGAGGATATATTTGTGTGGAGACGTGTGCTTACAGCTTACGAAGTGTGAACTTGGCGGCGGTTATTGCCAAGTTATAAGTGTTGGCAATTGGTCGTAAATGGACGACAATGCCAAGTAAAAGGTCTGCAATCGACTGGGATTTCTATGACAGTGTCGCCATCTATAATAACGTTAGTAAGCCATATAGTTAAGTCATTTGGGCTATAGGGCGTACTTAAATAAATCAATAGGCAAACGCAGATCAATGATCTAGAAAATCATTAACCTCCTTCTGGTGTAGTCAGTTAATAACCGACTTAGAAGCATGGATCCTCCCTTATAAGTGAGAACGCCTAGGACGTACTCCACCACGTTTCTCCAATACGAATTTCTTGATTAGAGTGAGTACCGTACCTTCCAAAGCACGGAAAGGTTTAAGAATTTCTTTCACTCATCCACTTTTCAATCACACCCGCAGTTGTAACTTCGTGGATCAACGAAAACTACTAGTTAATGAGCGTTCAAAAAAGTTATTAAAGACTGCCACGTACGATTTTATAGTCCAATGAAAATATAATATTACTTAAGTTGCTTATATGCACAAATGCTACGTTTTCCGCACGTTCGATTATTCCAATTTTACCGGCAACAAACTCACTTGATCACGTACGTACGTGTCGCCGAAAATTGGTGTAAGGAGTATTAAGTGCTTAATGTAAACTTACGACCTCGGCCGAGCTATATGCGGCTTTGCTATAAGCGGATGGGCTATCGTTGCGTTTTAGGTGGAAAGAATTTGAATGGACTCGTGATTAAGAATTACATAATTTTTTATTTTTTTATTTTACATTTTATGCATTTATTTATCACCAAATACAATTCGCGGAAAATTATTTATAACTGAAGTATTATAATTGGCAGGAAGGAGGTTTAGGTTATATTTTGCTTTGTTTGAATGTTACATAATTTCTTTTATGTTTGTGAATGGACTCTTCAACGAGATTTACTGATTTAGATATTTTATATACGTTATTTAGAATAAACGGAGCTTTCCAGATTATTCTATGCTTCAACTAAATTATCTACACAAATATTATAAAGTTTGTCAGTTTATTTAAAGGATGTTTTCTATGACTTATCCGATTATTTTTTTCACCATTAAAGTCTTATATTATCACGTATTAGAATACATAACTGTATATTTCTGAAGCATTTTTAAACCTTAATTGCGTCCCTAGAAAGCAAGAAGGTAGCTAGTTAGAGCTAAAATGTGATGTAGAACAACATATGCCGTCAGCAAGTTTAACATAAAATTTCGTACCAAGTAAAGCAACACAGTTTGCGTAGAACACTTCAGTAACAGATACCAGGCGTAGATTAAACTCTTGTTTAACTTCACGTAGTTTTACGGAAACTATTCGTATTACACATGTGTTACATCTACTCCGCCCGGACACTTGCGGTACACTCCATAAATATTTTGGTTAGGAAAATGTTTTTGTTAATGGAAATATTATTAGGTTGTGCAAGTTTTCGGATAATTGTATTGCAATTAATGTATAGTTGACAAAGTAATCTTTATATTCTATGGAGAAGTTGCCATAACAGATTAACAGCCCACTACTGAGCCTTATAGCTGTTTAGCTTACTCTGCCACGCTGCCCTATTGCGGATTGGACGAGTTAGTGACCGGTCGAACGTCGGAATTTTTTGTGCCCCCCAAAGGAGGAACTTAACGTTCCCTCAAAAGCACGGAAGTGCACAAAACATAATCAACAATTTCACTAAAAACTTACTTATCGAACGTGAAAATTAAAAATAATTTGAAAAACATAAAATGAAATTTGAAGAAAAAAACATAATATCATTACAGTAAAAATTTTCTAATGTGTCGATAGGTAAACAAACATCTTATTTAAACCAATATTTTTTAGACAAAAAAGTCTGCCGCAGAATCGGGATTGTAGTCAAATTATGTATGCATATTGTACCTGGTCTAGTAGGTACGTGATCTGCCATGATAAATTTATTACCGAGTGGATTACCATGTTTATAATTTTAAATATAAATAAATCTCCACAAAATTTATAGGTATTTCGCAGTGTACAGACAGACGTATCGCTGTAATTTATACGTTTCAGTAGTTCTTCCATAAATCAAAAAGTTTTTATTACTGGATTCATTCCCTGAAATAATTTTTGTTCCGAATTTCTACTTGTACCGTGATGAACTAATTGGTTTCATGTGCGAATATTTCGCTAATTTCTAGTATGTACTCGGTTTTGTATGTATGTAATATATATTGTATGTTATTACTATGTATTTTAGCTATAAATCATTTACTATAATGTTATTTTGAAAACGAAATTACGTATAAAATATTCCCAGTTTTAGACCATGAAGTCACTTGTGTGATATAAAAAATAATATTAAAAGTCTGACGCATTTTAACAGAAAACCACGATTAGGTAACGTAATTTAAAAATATTTTTGGGTACACAATAACGTAGAATTTTCATCAAAATAACAAAATCGTATCATCGTTTCGCGTCTAGTTTTAAATAACATTTTTAATTTAATGTCAAGAATTTCACGTTAACATTGCGAGTGTATAAAATAAAAATGTTTAATTTGTTACGCTTCCATTGAAATTTCCGCGTAGTGGTAAAAAAATGTTTTAAGCAGAAATGTTTTGCCGAAACCCGATAGGAACCAACTACGGTACAAACGTATCGCTTTCAGAAAATGTGCTCAAACAGGGGTGCTTGGAGGGTTGAATATTAAAAATTGTATCCGGGTTTTACACACAAGGATTTCATATTGAAGTTTATTTCAATTTTTTACGTAGATTGACTTTCCGTCTGGCGTAGTGGTTACCTTGCCTGACTAGTGTTCAATATTATTACTATGTTTATTGTGTTTTCCATTTTGAAAGAGGCGGTATTTTATGTATAAATTTTAATGTCTGCCCATTATCGAAATTATGATATATCTATCAATAAATTTTAGGAAATCTAAAATTAAGATTGAAGGAAAAATTGCCATTCTAATTATTAATTGGTTTAACGTGACACAGTAGACGATAATCACTAGTATCTCGTCTGCCCGTTTATGAAATTCAAATCATTTATTTTGTCTTAGGAACTATAAGCTCACTTAAGGAATGTCAAAACTTACAATATGAATAACATTTAAAAAAATTAAGAAAAAATAATTTACATTAAAAAAAGTTCTCCTAAAGTCTCGCTAGGCGATATCTGTTATAATCATCGACTTTATAAACAGATTCATTATACTTAAGCCTAAGTATTATCAGTTATTTCTGTAGAATTATATAGTAGTTTTCACGTCCAACAACGCCCGAATTTTCTAGGCTAGGCATTAATTTTAAACGAAGCTAAATTATTGACCTAAGTTCAGTGTTCCTTTAAAATTCCTCCGAACGCCCAGGCCGCGTTTGTTTGAATAATAAACTTAGGACAATGGCCACAAACGGGTAAAACTACCGACGAAAGTTTATAAGAAACTTGTAAATAATACAGTTGGCTATTGTGTTAATGTGTTAGTTATAAATTTGAGTGTGGCAGTAAACATTAATTTAATTTACGATTTGTCACCTCGACTGAGTCGCAGAATGCCGCGATCGCGTGACTAAGCTTTGAGCGACGAAGCATCCACGCCTGTAATGCCTGGTTACCATACGTTACTTGTAAAATAGGGACAGTCTTAATTGGCACACGTGCGAATATTCAAAGTTAGAGTCATGTACAAAAAAGAAGGAGATATATTGCACTGCGTGAAGATACAAAAAGTGCATTGAATTCTTTTTATTTACAGCAGCAACAAGATGCTAGAAATAATTATTGTAAATACAATAAATGCGCATGTTATTTAGCGCGGAACACTTTATTCCGTTATTTACCAAGGATGTCACATATCTATAGATAAAAGTTAAAGTATTTGAAGAACCGTATGGTGCAATGGTTAGTAGGTTAATCCAGGCTGCTAAACTATCTAAGTTAGCTTCCTAGAAACGTGAAAAATGCGACGAATTCAATGACACAATATATTTTGAAATCCGTGAAACCGCTTAAACTATAGAGCATGCCAAAGAGATAAACATACATACGCTAACTAAACATTACCTTTCTTTCGGGTAAAAATAACCATAAAGGAAGGTGCTAAAAACTAGCAAATAAAATACAAAAGGTAACATAAAAATATGACCGTTTTTTATGCGTAGTTTATGGTCACTGTAGCCCATTCGTGAGCTTTTGCTGCATAAATTACTTTCTATTCATCCGGAGTACGTTTCTATTGTTGCTCGAATGTGCTACATCGGACGATAATTTTGTCATCATCATTAATAATATACAGTAGTGTATGTAGCTATATACAAGGCTTTCATTGAACAGCTTATAATGGCTTATAAGCGGGTAGTAAGTAAAATACAATAGCTATCAGATACTACTTGACGGGTCGTAGTATACCTACATTTGGTGAGTACTTACATTTATTTATCTGTATGTTAGGTGTATTAAAACAGCTCTTTTTTGAATGTAAATTAAAAACCTAAATAGGGTTGATAGCCTCTTAAATTTTTAAAAAACTGCAAACTTGATTTTGCTAAATGAGCTAAGCGTATATTTGAATATTTATGTGGATAAGAGCACGCTATGGGCATACGATAACCCTCAACATGAAAAGTGCCGTCAACCTCTAAGCACTTTCAATTAAAATTATCTCTCATTTTTATTGCAATAGCACGGTTGCTGAGTGTTGGTACATTTTAAGACTACTAATTATAAATATTATTAGCTAAAGATGAAATATTTAGCTATTACCTTAAGCTTTAGTAACATAATAATAATAAATGACAGATGAGACAGCATACTGTTCCATAATTTTATTCTAGATGGTATTAGATAGGAATCCATCTTAAGTCTTGACGTCATCTTGATGACCCAGTAGCCTAGTTGGTAGTGACACTGCTTGCGAAGCGAGGGGTCCCGGGTTCGATTCCCGGCCGGGGCAGATATTTATGTAACAGATAAAGTAGGTCCTCTAGTCTGCAATTAATATTTTAAAATGTAGTTTAAATTAATTATTCTATTCTTAACTATCCTATTACTTCTACTTTCAAAACCTATTATAGAATTATTATTGAAATAATTTCAAAGCCTTGTTCATCGCTTGAACTACTTATAGTATTCTAGACCACTATTAAGTTAATAGCTTTAAATACAAAGGCGTAAACACGAAAAGGCTTTCGAGTGGAATTTTAAATAATACAGGCATTAATTTAACTCATGATAATATCTAGTAAACAAAGGTTTTCATTATAATGTTATTTCTGTGAGTAATATTTGAGTTACCAAAACTGTGTTGTGTTATCGGAAAATTATTAGGTTACGAGCTGTTGCCCGCAGCTTTGCTTGCGGAAATTATAGTTTTGCGGGG
>LGAG01000054.1:46178-75154 GCA_001278395.1 Lerema accius | reverse complement strand
TTCAAGTGTATATATATATATATGCCAAAATTCCAATACGCGAGTCAATGATTAAAACTTTGTAAGGTCCAATAAAACTTGTAGACACAATTTCAAATACTTCAAATCCCCCTTAGGGGTTGACAGGTGAAAATGATATTATAAATATAGCTGGTACTAACAATTGTTGCTTTTTATGCAAATATGCTAGACTTAGATTTACCATCTGTCATGATAAAAGTGGAAAATCATGTCATTAATTACTCACTCCTAGTATATCGTGTCATACTCAATTTGAGTCATCTAGCATAAATTTCAAAAGTAGTATTTTTGGTACAAAATTAATTATTTCATTCTCTATTTTATTATGTGAAAGTTAGTGCTTTAAATATATTTATGATATTAGCGTAAACGTAAATATTTTGTATAAGTATTTCCGAAATGGTTCAACAGCAAAAAACAGTTACTTTCCTACAAAACATCTATGACCTAATTCATACAAGCTATATAGAGAATATTTTTGATGCTGTTTTATTTCATTTTCAAGTTACAAATTAGATTCTAAACTATCCTTTACACGTTCCGGCTCCCTATCAAACTCACTTTAGATATTGAATTATCCCTTAAAAATTGAGTTAGCTCACGTCCCATATGTATTACACGTTTTGTTGATCATAATAGCATTTAGTATAATGACTAGCTAAACCTACCTTTTTTTGTGACTTAGAAAATTCTCCCTTAAAACATTTCTTTACTCCAATATACTAACATTTTTTACCCTTAAGGGGATAAATTTATAAAAATCATTATGTTGCTATTAATACTGTTTGTTTTAGGAAAGTTTTATAATTTTGGAATTACTGTTCTAAGTTCTTTTTGACGAATTCAGATGCTATAAAATTTGTAATTATGTTTTTCTTTAGACGCTATATTTTGACAAGAACATTTTAGAAAAATAAGAAAAAAAACCTTAGAATTATAAAGAAAATAGGTAGGCAAATTTAAAAAGGTTTTAATAATTGAATATGCTTAATTTAACATTTAAGACAATCGGGCGTATCACTAATTAGTTTACCTTATAGTATCATTTAGTACCTATTATGCAAATCAGAAAGTACTTAAAAATACGCATAATTTGAGTAATTTAATCATTTGTAACTATTTCTCGTGTTTTTAAACTATATATTTGTTTCAGAACGTACTTTCAATGGCTGGTGAGATATATATACAGCTACAGCAATGGCACCAGGCAGAAAATAGTATACTGTCAGCGCTCTCCGCAGCGCCGAATCACGTCGAAACACACATCTCCCTAGCGAAGATTCTCGCTAGAAATGTAATTATAAAAACATTACTGTTTCACATCACTATGCATAATGTATTCCGTAAGGTTGTCACTCGTGGTGTTTTTACATAATTAAATTATTTTTATTAAAATACCTTTACGTAGAAGGTACTACATTTTCAACATTTTTAATAAATAAATTCAAATTATTTATTACGTCCTAAGAACTAAATACTTAGTTAACGATAGTTCGAATAAAAAAATTATTATAACACTACAAAATAAAATTAATTCAAGAAATTTAAAAATCTAAATTTTAAATTACTCAGTACAGATAGTCATTATTTGACTATATTTAGTTCAATTCTTATAGTCAATACTAATAATTTCATCGGCTTAATAAAAGACGAAAAATCCTTAATCCTAAGTCAGGGTAGAGTTCGGAAAATAAGGTAACAAAAAACACCTTTACTTTACTTTCAGGGTTCCTTACCTAAAAGGTAAAAACGGGACAGCAAATATTGAAAAATAAAATTTTAAGAGGGATTCCAATACTAGTTTTTTCGTATTCATTTTCTCAACATTGATAACATACAACTAACGTGATTTTCTTTTATAGATGAAAATACGGAACTTTTCGTGCGCGACTCCGTTTCATTTAATCTAATTTCCTTATTAAAGGTGGCAACCCTAATGTACTTTTCTATGTGTGCTGTTTGTTACAGACAAGCAGAGCTCTGGAGGCAGAGATGTGGTTTAAAAAGGCTGTAACATTAGCGCCTAACGATCCATTTGTACGAGACCAGTTTGGTGAGAATTTTAATTTCGCTTCAACAATTACTCTAATACTTGCAACAGTTTTACACAACAACTACAACAGATTTCTTAGATACGTCCTTATTCTTTTGTCGTTTTAAGTGATTTTGATAAGTCTATGTGAAGTTGTTAGCATTCAAAATTTCTAGATTTATTTCTAGATACTTATTGATATGTAGCTATTTTGGCACGCTGTTATTACAGTCCCGTCTCCCCACAAAATAACATTTGTAGTACTTAGGTTTTTCATAGTTTTGAGCTAAAAACACTATTATCAGCAAGAGATGTTTCTAAAATCTTAGCGTAGGTTCCGTCATTGTGGAAATGAGAGGTAGGCATATAGTTTTTATTACATCGCCGTCTCCCCACAAATTAAAATGTTTAGCAGATAGGCTTTTCACAGTTTTGAGCTGAAACCACTACTATTTCTACCAGGTATGTTCCTAAGATCTCAACGTCGGTTACGGGAGTCAGCGGAACAGTTGGTGACTGCAGCGCGACTGTCTCCTCACGACAGTCGGCGCGCTGCCTCGGCAGCTCGCGCGCTTAGAGACGCTAAGCACTGTCGCTCGGCGGAACGGTGGTACGCGCGCGCTGTCGAGTTGAATCCTGAGGTAAAGTGAAAGTGAAAGTTGAAGTGGAAGTCAAAGTGAAAGTGAGAATGAAAGTCAAAGTTAAAACGTCGTTGTTCATGTTCCTTCCTAAAACAACTTCCTAATTTTGTTTTTGACTGGGTGATAATGGTTCTAATTTTTTTAAACCGTCCTTGAGCTCTGAAACCTAACCTAAACCAAGTTTTATTAATTACAGGAACCATAAACACATCGTACAACTACTTACAAGTTACAAAAACTACAGTTAACTTCCATAGTTGTCACCAAAAAGTTTTGACATTACACCCGTATTTGTTTGTATAATTCTCATTACCAGTTAATTACGCAACCATTATGGTTTGCTACCATTCTGACTAACTTTGGACTATAATTAGGAATCCTTAATAGACTCAGCAATTTTTAACACTATTACATGATTCTCACATATTTATTTTGACGTAGGCTTCATCTGTTTAAAGTTATCTCTCTTCTATTTAAACAAAATTAGAGTTTGAAAGCAACACATATATAGCAGCGACTAATATATAGAACTACGAATTATATATACATACAGATGTCTGAGTGGTAAATATTGGTGACTACCAACACTTACAGGACCACAAACACAATGCGCTTTTCAGTTCCTTCTTTCTTCCGGGGACTAACATGTCTGACCTAATTTTAGTAAAAAAAAAATTATGACCTTGGTCGATATAAGACCAGTTAAAAGTCCTGTCAACGGGTGTTATAAATTAATTTTAATTTACAGGATCCAGAACTACATTCCAATCTCGGCGCAATACTACATCTAAATGGCAAGTATCTTGCTGCGGCTACGTCGTACAGAAAAGCGCTGCAGCTGAAACCGAATGACGAAATCACTGTAACAAACTTAAAAAGAGTGAGATCTCTCATGAAAACACAGCGCACTAAGTAAATACTAAAACGATTAGTCAGACAGTGAAAATACAGATCAATATAGGATGTCAATTGCCAAAAAATAGATTTAGCATATTTGTACACATGTTACGAGTAATCATTGATAGCTACTGTATATATTCCGGGTTTATCTGTGTATATTCTTAGAAATTTGTACCTGCAATAGCAGATAAGGTTCTTCAGAAGATGGAAGGTTCACGTGGGATTTATGACAGAGGAACATTTTAATTTTGCCGCCGCAAACTGTTGGCGACAGGTGTGTGAACACAATTGGTTCTAGGGAGGAAGCCATCGTTTTTATTTTAAGTCTTTGTTATTTTTTGAGCACCTTCCGTTCAGTTTTATGTAGGGAATACGGTTTCCAAATGAACCCTCAAGTGTAAAGAGATATTGCGGTGATTACTCAATTTCTTCATCGCATATTTTGTGACATAAACAGAGGCGTCAAAGGAAATTTAGCTAAAATGGATTGCATTTGTTTTGATATTGGTTATCAGACCAAATATTTATACAACTTATTTCAAGTTTAGTAACAAGAAACTCCATACTTCGAAGTCTTTCTCTTTATAAATAGATACCTAATTACAATATTATAATTTATGTTTACATAAGTATTTTTTTTATATTTTGCCATAACAACTCCTGTTAAATTTTCAAGTGTATTATTGAATCAGATTCTATTTTATGGCATTTAATTAAAACTATTTTTCAGTAAACCCAATGGTGGTTAAATTATCTGTTCCTAATTTGAAACTTGTAAAATAATGTATTTATAAAGTTAATGTTACTCAATCTTGTAAATACGTTCATCGAATAATGTAATTTATTTTGTAATTTAATTTAATTTTCACAGTAAGATTAATTCCTAAAAATGTAAAAGGACGTTATTAAAAAATATATAAATTTAAAAATCCGGCAAATGTAACTAAACAAACTCAAGTATCAATAATAATTGTTTTCATTCGAATAAATCCCATTTCATTATTTTTTGTAATGACACGTCTCCATTTCCATAATTTTAGTAATAATAGTAATTTTTTATCTCCAAAAACGCTCAAAATACTCTACCGAAAACGGGTTTAATATTATACATTTAAAACGAATAATTATTTATTATATAATAAGTTTTTTTAATTATTGTGCTATCACAAAGTAGTATTTCTTTTTAAAATGAGTAAAACTCTAAAAACTTAGTTTATAAATAAGCCAATGAAGTACATCGATGTTCTAAATATTTATTACTATATTTTGTAACATTAAATAAATTTAATGTCACAAATGCTTGTAAATGTAAAATATTTTTTTTCTTTTTTTTTTAATTTCCTTATATTAATGAGCTAATCGCATTGTCTGTTATATTGAGTTGGCAACGAAGTAAATGTGGTTTTTCATAGTTATTCTTATATAAAATCATATAATATTTTATTTCATGTTGCTATAAACTACCAAGCATTTTAATCGTTTATTCTTCATATACAATTTTCCATAAAAGTAAATAGATAATCAAACTAACCAAGTTAAAAGTTACTGAGGGTTACACAAAAATATTGTAATTTTTCTGTAAAAGATATCCTGCATTTACTTGTATTATAGATTATCTCAGAATAGTTGATTTTTTCAGTAATAAATCTATTATTTCATAACTGTATCGTTCAGCTAAACGAAAATAAAACGCATTGCTTTAAAAGCAACTTTATTATATCTTTTGTCGAATATTTGCTTGTAAAATATATGTATTAAATATAATTTTTGAATACCATAATTTCATTGGAATCAATTCTGGAATTTAGTAAGAAATAAGAATTATTTGGGGTGGATTTGATTTGCAAGTTATTTACATAACATAACAGATATTAGTTTGTATGTTAATAGTATTAATATATATTTTTTGTAGGTATATTTAAACCCAAATACCTGCAACGCAATATGGAATTGGAAATACTAAAAAAAAAAAATTAACTGTAAATAAAATAGTAGGTTAACATGGAGTTTTTTATTTACTATAATATTGTTATTAATTATTTTGTTGCTCTACATTAAATTATAGCACTTAAAACGCTGAATATTAAAAAAATGGAGTTTTGTTAAAATTATATATTTTTTTAATCATAAACGCTTTTGAACATTAGATATATTAATTACTGGTGTCTTTTAAAATTGTATAAAAACAGTTAAGAAGCATTTCCGTTATTTTACTTTGAATTCAAACTCGTGAATGACTTTTCTTTGTAGCATGCAATTTAATCCAGCAATTCCAAATGCGAATTGATGCGAAAACCGAATCCATATGTATGAATTTTCATACGAACCATGTGCCATAGAAAAAAATGCTAATTGATACAGACAAATCTAGGAGATTTGTTTGCTAAAAGCATTAATCCCCAGAATAATTGTTGGATTTCTGTTTTCGTTGTAACAAATATTTGTTGTTACACTTTGATCGAACACTATAGAGATTTGCAAACATTCCATTTTTTCAATTTAATTTACAAAATATCAATTTATCTGTACCTATTTATTGTTATTTTTTAGAAAATAATCATTATCATATTCAGTGCTTCCAATGACTTTAAGAAATTTCATTATTAATTACATGACATAATTTCATTGTTTGGCCCTAGTAGAGAATTATAAATCGGGGATCATAATAATATTTTCTCATAAATTCATGAGTAACACGCGTCAAATTGTCTCATAGTGAACAGTTTGTTAACTCAATTGTATTTATTTTTCACTAATAGTGATAGTATGTTTAAAAAACTGGATCTTAACAAACTATTGTCACGATATAAAATGAATGAGGAGTCCTAATTCAAATCTTCACTAAAGGGTCTTGAACAACGCTAAAAATAAAATAATTTTAAGTAACTTTGTAAATATGTAGAATAAAGTTTTGTACGCATAAAATGATACAGTTAGTTTATATTTAAGAAAAAAATTCCATCAGTTTATTTAACTTTGTGGGAAGTTCTTTGTCATGTTGTTGATGTTTTTCGAGCAATAGTTTTAGGGCCAGCGTATACTGGTAGACGGCGTTGCAAAATATTTTTAATTTTCCAAATCATATTTTATACTTACACAATAGAAATAAGCCATTTTGAATGCTCTATGATTGATCTTGAAACTTCGAGTGAATTTTTTCTGTCAGTTTCAACCAGTGTGCGCTGCCCCTAATTGTTCGTTAAAGAAATACTTAAGAAAGGCTAGTGGCAACTTGTGTGTAAGGCCTAAATTTAGGAACTCGAAAAGTTTTTATTTAATTAGATTCTTATCATTTTTGTCATAGGCAGTAATACGTTGGGATCTGAATTTAAAACTATAACAGCTGCAGTTACTTAAAATAACAAATTTAATATTTTCATAGATTTTGTAGCTGCTAAAAAAATAACTACCCCCTTTTTCTTGACTTTTTGATAAAAATACAAATTAATTGTTTCGTCTTAGGAACAAATAGCGCACCTAACTAAAGTCAACAAAAATATGACTATATTTAGTTAACATCGCAATATATAAAACTTCAATTAATTTGCGTAATTATAATGTAAATGTTTGTTATAATTACCATAATAGTGTACAACAGAGCTAATTCCCTCGATGACGTTTTAATAGCTTTTTAGTTTTTTGTAACAGTTATTTTTATCCAGTTATTAGTTGACATAGTTAAAGGTTATTTATACGGTTTAGAAAGGCTTTATTTACATTTTTCTAATAATTGATATTTTTATCATATTTTCAACTTACTTTAAAGATATCTTTGTTTCTTAATCATATAATTAATTAAATGAACGTGATTAACTAATGGGATGTAATTTTACCAACTGTTCGAGAAAAATACATAATTAGTTCCAATATTAAACTACATTTAACTACTACAAGTAAATATAAATCCTGCAGTTTGGTTAGTGAAGATGTAAGTGTACATAATTATTGCAATTTTTCTAATTTAAAAATTGAAATTTTATTTACAATTATGAGTATTTATATATAAAAATATGCGTTGGGCTAATCGTATAATAAGGCATTATTATAAACTATTTGTTTATTTCGGTATGAATTGTGAAACATATCTATTTCATGTTTACTAATTGTTATTAGGTACGTGTTATATATTTTGTAATATAATGAAAATTTTGTAAATAAAAATAAAAAATAATTTGGCAGTTTTAACATTGCCAATGATCAATTTCTTAAATATCTATTTTTGTCAGTTTCTTCTCACACCTGTGACAATAAATGTAATTTACGCTTTGTAGTAATAGATAAATGCCAAATGATGTTTTTTTCTCTAAGCAATGTTAGCTGTATATTCTTTTGTTATAGATAGAAAACAAAATTCAATGACTTGTTGAGGAATTTAAAATAAGAATAACAAAAAAATCTTGAAAATCTAAACAAATGGAAAATTAGGCGGATTCTATTGGAGTTTCAATACTATTCCCACAAGTTGCTTGATGACAGCATTAAAAAAAATAACTAAAACAACTGAAAAACATTCTATTTTTTTTAAACACGTTTCTTTTGATTTTACAGTTATTTTCACGCGAATTCCATGTTTTTTTTTACATAATCTACGTCTAAAAACATCGACTAGTTCTCGTTTTGAAATGAAATGAAATGTTTTTCTTGAAGTAAGTTTCCTCTGAGCCTTGTACCAAATGACGCGTCTCATTATTTTGCCCGTCAACTGAATCACGTAAAGTCGCGTCTCAGTCACTTTGTTACGACAAATAGTGACTTTTTCCTGCTACGAATGCGTCACTTGAAATAAGCTGACGTCTCTCAGTCACTGTTGATTTTATCACGACGAAATGTTAATTACAGTAATAATACTTGAGTAATACTCATTTTTTTTAATGTTAAAAAGATTAAGCTCGAAGTAAAAGTTTGAGTATAAGAATTAAAAACATATATTAATTATGATTATTGCATTAATAAAAGAAATAAAAATTATTTACAGCATTACAATAAAATAAGTTGTTAGTTAATACGTCACTTTAAAATTAACTTATAATTTTAACACGAAACCTGAGGACTTACTTCAAGTTAAACTATATACCTACCTACTCTTAAATTATAGTTGTTTTTAAAACAGACAAACGTCTTATAAACCATTATATCAAGTAGATAGAGCACATCATATTATCCATTTATTTAATCTACATAATATACTCAATACTAAGTTATTATCATAATCTATGACTTCTATATGCAGTACACTCAATAACTACCTGATTTTCTCATGATCTCTATACCTGATTATTACTCTTTGTATCTTTAGACGTAAGAAAACTTTATCGAGGAATTGTATTCATCATTGTTTTTATACTAGTTATGTATATTAATGGTGTTATGCAAGTCTAACTGCAGGTTCCCAAAGTGATATTATATGTTAATAATTTTGTAAATAAAAGCTTCGATATTTTATTCGTTGTTTTATTAAGAATCGAAATACTTTTATAAAAATAGATAAACGCTAACACACTCGTACCCCCACAGTAGGATGGACTCGCGGGTGGCATGGACAACACAAATAACACATTACTTAACCCATAACGCGAGATCAAACATTTATCTGTCACATAAATATCTGCCCCGGGCGGGAATCGAACCCGGGACCACTCGCTTTACAGGCAGAGGGTCACTTCACTACCAACTGCTACGAGGTCGTCAAATTTATCTTTTTTTAACTTTTTGAAGAAAGATGCATTATAACAACGTTTACGTAAGCATAGGGGGTAAGAGCTTTGCTTAATTTTGCTGAAAAGGGGGATAGGGGGTAAAAAATTGTGATACCTGCTTACCGAATACTTGAACGGCTACTTAACATGTCGAACCACTGTTTAATGTTCTATTCCCGGCGAAGCGTAAGTTTGATTATAAATTTATTTTTTTGTTTGTCAAGTATTTTGTTGGTTAACAGAGAGATATAAAATAATTGTAAACACAAACGTTTTGAAAATAGACCTTATTTTATTATTAGTATATACAATCAATATAATTATTTCACTAATACTATTTCTAACAAAATGTTTCTACGAAATCACGACTTAAGTACCAAGAAAATTAAGCTAATTAGGCACTAATTACTTAACAGATTTATTTGAAGATCTTCTAGGAAACTATAATCTAATAATTGATTAATTAATTCTTAGTATTGTTTTTCAATTAAACAAGGTGGTACTTACTAAAAGTTAATAACGCTTAATCATAATACGTGAAATATAATAAACATGCAAGCTAGAACCGAATTCACAGATTTTATAATTTTTAGATTCCTATCAAAAATAATGAAGTCTCTGGTCGTGTTTATTTAGCTACTGGGAATGTTTTATAGCATTATTTATAGCAATCTTCAGTACGTAATCATTTTACAGTGCGACTTTGTTATGATATTAACAAATAAGGAACTGCAAACGTAAGTTAAAATCACCCTTGAACTTGTATCATATAGATAGTCACTTGTTTATGCCTAATAGGAAATTAAGATTGGAATTAATTGTGCAGTTACGTTGAACAATAATGCGCTTTTATCGCGACAATCTAACATAGGACAGCGACAGTCAATCCCTACTAATATTATACATGCGAAAGTAACTTTGTCTGTCTGTCTGCTACGCTTTCACGCCTAAACTACTGAACCGATTTTGATAAAATTCGGTATGATGACAGAACTGAAATTGGGAAAGGACATAGGATACTTTTTATCGCGAAAAAGTCGCGCGATATAACCGAATCCTACGCGGGTGAAGCCGCGGGTGGAAAGCTAGTGTGTAATAAAAAGCTAATAGTAGATTACTCATCAACCTAAATGTGAAATCTAGCATAGCAATCCAAGGCTAGTGGTTATTCTCCGATTAGTTCCCCTCGTACATTAATAACTAACCCTTGTGTCGCAGGTATATTATATCCCAATGGAAAAGACAATTATTTCTCGACAGTGAGTTCGTAGTAACAGGCATATTGATTTTCAAAGACATTTGTTTTAATAAAGTAACTCTAGTTGTCTAGGCTCTAGGCAAAGATAACGTAGCCAAATATTTAAACTGAAATTTGAAGTCTAGAACTGAATAGTTTCAACATATTTGACGTTGAATAATATCTCATTACTAGCAATCTGTAAGTAGTCTCAATCTTGCAAGGACATGGCAACTTCAAACGCATTGTCAACGCGTTGCTCGTCAAATAGTAAATTAAGGAATCTGTAATCTTTGCTTACTTTAAGTGGACGGCTTTAAGCTATCGGCGCCATCAGCTTCAAGCAATATCGCGTGGTCTAACAATCATACACTAGCGAAAAATTTCAATATCGTTACCCCTGTGACCTATGAGGAAAACTGATCTTACCCCGTCTTTAAATATTATTAAAACAAACAAGTAACATTTATCTGTACATTTTTCCTTAAAACCCTAATAATCAATCAGGTATGACCCTCGTAAAATAGCTGATTTACCCCTGCGGGGGTAATTACCCTAGGTTAGGAACTTGAAGCCGCTTGAAGTAGTCGCTTCATATCGAAAGTTGCTTCAAGCTGCCAACAGCTGGTTGAAGCAGACCGTCTACAAATACTTCTACGGTCACCCATCCGCCTACTGACCGCAACAGCAATTGCTACACTCGGTCAATCAACATAAATAGCAGGTTACAACTGCTTGATTATCATAACCAACCATGACATTAAAAAGTCATGACAAATGAAAGTCATAACAAAAATGACAATGAAAATCTTGACAACTATTTTTCGGTTCTCATTTTCAAGACACAAGTCGCAAAAGACGCGCCCAATAAGTTGGAAAAACGGCACTTAGACGACACACTCGACTCTCTTTGTAGAAGCGTCCCCTAAGCTTTATAATAATTTCCCTCTAAGACATTATTTTCCATGCTTCGCGCTCACCCCAATAGCATTTTCTTTACATTCTACTTCCTACTGCGTTTTGCTATCGTTTTGCTTTGTCAACTATGATTTAATTCTTTGTGCGGTTCATAAATAAAAATAAAAAAAAGAAAACGCTACATACTCGGAGCCCCAATATATTATTATCTTTGTCGTAGAAGTCATGAACAACAAGAAAAATATAAGGATACATACTCAGGCTAATAACAGAAATTTAAATTCATTATACTTTCCACCTCACTGGGAATCGAACCCAGGACCCATTAAGCAGCGCTCCGGTATGGTAACTGTTGCGCCATAAACGACGACGATATTTTTATTTATAGAAAAGTAGGTATATCGGCCCTGCAATGATTAATAAGGTAAATATGAGTTAAAAATAACGCCTGAATTAAATAAATAGCCATTGTTATTGCAAGAGTAAAAGTGCTATATTTTTCTTGGTTAGGAATATAAAATTATAATGATGAAATTAAGAAACTAAACATAAAAAAAAATTAGGGTAAAATAATATAGCTGGGTCAGGGACAAATAAATCGTAAAATAACTTCAAAATGTCGGCGCTTTCCCCTCTACCGCGCGCGATTTTTCACAGTTCTGGCTTATTTTAATTATTTCTATGATTTTGGAGTTATCCAGTGGTATAATTTAATTTAAGATGTAGACAATAGATTCGAAACTACAACGCCAAACTGTGTCCCCCGAATTTGTTATCATTAGGTTTTCAGGATTGCCACCGTAAGGAAGCGAATTTAAAGAGGTATTCACGTCAAAACACTGAATCATTAACGTAAAACAAGTCCTGTTAATGTAAAACAGAAGTACCTACATCTACATTTCAAACAATTTTTTATCAAAGCGACTTAAAAAGCTTGAAATAATGAGATACCTCCGCTATAACTGAAGAGCTATCAATTAAACATAACTCAAAAAATAAAATTGTAAGCATCGAAGTACATTTCTCATTAATTTTACTTTTGAAAATAACAAGCGTCGTATAATTTGTGTTCATTATTTCAAATTAGGCAACTATAAAATATACGTCTAAAGAGGTACTCGTATGTTATTGTTTTGTCCCCTTTCGAAGTGATTATAATGGTGTCTCATTAAAAAGCTTATATAAAATAAATACCGAAAAAAGAAATTGTTGTCCATTAATAAATCCTTGTAACAATAATTTACCATCAGGTCCCATAAGTTTTAGTTTTATAGTTTGTTTAAAATAATTAGCTTGACGATGAATGCATTTTGCAGAAATAAGGCTATAATATTGTAAGTAGCTATAGGAAGGACTTAAGTATACATAATATTGGATGACACCTATTCCTATGACACTTATTTTGCTCACCATAAACGTACTTTGATTTTGACTTTTGATAAAGTAACTTCGTAAATACCTTAGAGGGTTTGGAATAAGTGAATGACTTCTAAATCTCATATCGATGTTTGTCACTTAAACGGTCAATATTTGGCGCACTATTGTTATATCCCGCTAATCTATAGACAAAGGGAGGCTTGATGCTATTGTGCTATTGTTCTAAAGGACGTTGACCCGACTGATCATTGTCAATATACATAATTATAAGTCGAATAATTCATATAAGTCGAAAATTATATCCAGCTATGTATTATAAATTTTGTTACAGATAAAGATGATAACTTTATTGAGAATGTATCTATAAATAAAACTTCAGTATTGTTTTAAGCTTGAAAGGAATAAAAATTACTTTCAATAAAAGATATTGTGCCCCTGAAGCATGGAAACGCTCCAGAAATTTTCCTACTAGCGAACACACATCCATTTTTCATTACTTGCACTATTGAAATTCGACAAAATACAGACCTAGAAAATTATAATTCTAGCTGTAATTGAGCAATTAGCATCGAGCTTAAAATTTTGTGCTTCACTTTGCGGCACTAATTGTAGAATTCAAGCTACAGATACCTACAATATTTCTTCGTATGTCATTTTTGTCAGGAAATTTTAGCCCAGGAGCATGCTTGCTTTTTCCACTTTTGTAAAGTGTAAATAAAAGTTTATTTTTTAAAACAGGAAAAAAACTGCAAGTGTAATCAAGCACAGGGTTCACAAAAGCTCATACTACGAACATTTTTGTATGATAATATGACTGCACAGTGCGAATTCAACGTAATGTCTTTTCACATGTGCGACAGTGACACGACAAATTGTCGCACACTAAACGACTTTTAGCAAGTTATATACACGAATATCATTCGCGCCAAATCGCACCAAATGCGGATATTGCTGCGACAACTAAACGTGTAATGAACGACACTGGTGTTTTTTTTATTGCGTCAAAAATCGTTGCGCCAACGTGCTTATTGATTATATGAACATTAAATACGAATGAATGTGCATACAACGTCAGTTAACACGCATAATTTTAAAGTATCAGTCGCAAGTGTGTAAAGAGCTCAAGGAATACAATAGTACGAAATTCTGAGGTCAGTGCAATCTACACAATGGAAGCAATACGCCTTCCGCTCCTAGATTAGAAACGTTGATTATGTACACCTCTGTGCTTGAAATATCAAATATCAGCCACAATGCTATGAAATATCAACTACAATGCTATGAAATATCAGCCGCCAACAAACGTTTTGTATTCAGACGATTGTGTTGACTTAAGTCTTGTCAGTTTTCTCTCAAATATTTCGTTGATTTAATTAAGTTATATTATATCAAATAATAGCCTCTAACAGTTTGGAGTTAAGGTAAAATTTATTATTTATTAATTTCGAGTTAATTAAACCTATTAAGTACCTATAGTTTTTTTTAACTCGTAGATGCAGTTTTTGGAACAAAGAAGCGTAGTAGGGAAAAACATAACGTAAATAATAAATAATAACGTTTCCGGTACATTTCTCAGCAGACCGTGCTCGGTGACATACGTCAGATCGTGAAAAAAAGGAAAAATTTACCTCACTTTTTTATTCTGAGTCTATTATATTTTTTGGTCTGAGTTCTTTTTATGTAATAAGTCAGTGCTTTACAATGACGCTATAATCTGTTTTTTAACTTGTCTTATTTTCAAAACAAAAACATTCATATTTCATCAGTTTTCGTGAAAGCTTATGCGATTCATCTGTACTCGTTTGTTTTAAAATGTAAGATATTTTAAATTTAAAATAAAAAATTTAACAAACCCATCTATACCATGTTATTATACCATGAACGTTAACCTTAACTTATTCATCAATCTTAATTTTTTTTTCGCTCACGATATTTGTTTGTCATTTTACTATAAAAAATAAATTATATTAAAATGCTTGAACTATGAAGTTAGGTGAAAACTTTTCTAACTATACCACATAAATCTGTACAAGAAAAACGAAACAGTACGTAATATCGAAGTAAGTTTCACCCAGAGGCGTGTCACAGTTCATTAATATTAATCTCCTTCATCGTGCATAATTTAGCTCCGACCCTGCAAAATTTTAATTGTTGGACTTGTATAACATTGCAACTTTGTTACAAAATGCACGAGAAACTTTGTGTGGATTTCAGAACGACCACAATTATTACTAAAATATTCTTTTAGTATCCCTCTGCGGCTACTGGTAACCTTCTAATATACACAAGTGGAATAAAACATACTTTGTTTTTTATATAAAAACATAGCGTATCATTGTTTTTCACTTGACTACGACGGCTGGACCGATTTTGATTAACACCACAATAAAAATCTGTACGTCCGTCGTGCTGTTGTTAAGATACTTAGGGACCAGCGAATCTATGAGTTATTGAAACTCGTTGATAGCAAGAGTTGTCCTATGTGATGAGGATTACTAAAGATACATGAAAAGGAGAACCTTATGTGGAAAGTAAGAGAGCTATGAAATGATAAAACTTTAAGGGAATAAATTATGTTGTAAAACAATGTCTTCCCGGTCTTCTAGTCTCTTATATACCAGACAGATTAGATACCATATACCTACTTTAACCATTGTCAAAGGTTATTGATTTAATAATAGCGGTTATTACCTTAATAATTGTATCTATAGTTTGTATTTACATAATAATCAGGGTAATAACTCTAATAACAGGTATTATCTAATCAATAAATAATTATGATGTATTTCCCTATTGTTGACTTAGTTTGAAATAACAGCTTTAGCTATTCTATTCTATTGTTGTCTATAGTGTTTTGTTAAATGTTTGCCTGTTTGGAAAGTTGAAGCGCTCATAGTCTGGCAGTTTGTCGATCATGTAGATTGAATGATTGAGTGACTTGATTGTGAGCTTAGTTGGTTATTAGTAGGCTATCTATAGATCTATATCTATCTATATCTATAGAATATTACGTGAACAGTTCAACTTTAAACCATTTTGTAGGCACATCCTACTCCATTTCTGACTAGTGGGACCGCCTTCGCTTCGCTACAGGAAACTTATGCCGAAACGAAGTTTAAAAAAGTAAAAAGTAGCGTAAGTAAACTCAAATTACATCAGCTATATACCAGTGAACGTCTCGTCAAAATCGGTCCTGCCTTTTCAGAAATTAGTAGTAGTATTTAGAATTAAAAAAACGCGGGCAGAGCCTCCGGCGATTGCTAGTTAAATTATAAAATAAAATAAGATGCACACTATCAAACTACGATTAATAAACGCACGTCAGACGACAGGACGTTGACAGGCAGTTGACGTTGTCATTGATATCTGCGAGTGAAGGATATTGGACAGTTCTGTAGTCCTTTGTTCTAAATAATGAGTTATGGTTGAATTTTAACCGCAGAAAATTGGTGTTATGGTTATAATAAATGTGATACGCATTTCCGGTTTTTAACTTGTATTAAAAACAAAAATATTAATTTTCAAAGCAGTTCTTAGAAATGTCTATGTGATACTGAAGTGATGAATACTTAAACTTTACAGGAAAAGTGTGAATAACATGAAAATAATTATGTGATTTCCATTATAAGGTTTCGTAAAACTAAGTACTAAAATGATTACTGAGTACACATTGCCTGTATCCGTTCATATTTGTCCGTGTCTTCTTTATGTCCTTATGTTGTACAAAATAGGAAGACTACTGGCCAGATAGACTACCAAAACCGTATTTTTTTATATTCCGAATACAAAACACACGTAGCGTTGGTTTGACTTTCTAAGCCATAAAGATCTTCACCAGCCCAAGAAATCGGACGTATCCTAAATGCATTTCTATACCAACATTCTTTTTTATTCATTCATGCAAGTCGGCGAGTTCGAGTTGAATGCTTTAAGATGAGATTCAAATCACGTTTTAAGACAAACTGTGGTCTGAAATCTTCCAGCTAAGCGTGAAGGTGGAAGACCTTAGTAAACCAAGCAAAGGAGGTATGAAAGTAATTGAAATAAATCGATAGACTCGATTTTTTCACTCAGAAAACATAAGATACCATTTATCAGTTACGACGCCAAATTGCGGACTTATAAAGGCAAATCTTAGGAATAAATTCTGTTCGTTTTTAGATATATTTTTCATATCGTAGTATTCAGGATTAATATAAGTATTTTGGTTTAATACTTACTGTCTTATTCGATAAGTCTTTTCTACTCATATGTTTTTTTTAATTTATTAACATCAACTTTTTATTTCATACATACTCGTATTACATGATATCTTTAGATATCGTAGAGTTAATATATATAATATACAGTAAGTATATTATCTATATTATAAAATAGATTTTAGTTCCCTTTCATGAGATCAACAAATGAATTCCATCATGCTACGTAGAGGACACGGTTTTCAGACTAAATGAATGAAAATGAGGTAGAAATTTAGTGATTTCAGCAACGAATTTAGCTCGTAGTTGGCCATTTTATGAACTCCTGAATACGTTTTATACATAACTCCCAAACGTTCCAGGTACCTGAATTTAGTCAAAATTTCAATTCAAACTTAGTTCATTAAAGTAAAATTAAATTATTTAGTTGACACTTCTGCATTTATAACACATTAATTTCGATACAATAAATACAGGTAAAAATATAAAACGAAAAATATAAAAATAAAACATTATAAGGGTATGAGATATAATAAGGGTATGAGAACCTATTTTGTGTTCGAAATTTGAGCATGACTTATTTTTTCAAATAATAGACTTTAGGTTTGTTTGATATTACTGGAGGGGAGATGTTTATATCAACGACTATTGTCATTGGACGAGGTCTTCCATCCGTGTGTGTGTGAATCGCAGTGTGGTAGTGTGTTCTTTGTTTTATTTCCCAAACTATAATCATTCAATCTCAGATGCTGTTTGTCTTTTCAATTGTTCTACGATTTGAAAGAAATTATAGATCCCTAATCCGTTAGTTTATATTTTTCAGTTAAATTTTTTGAAGTTGGTTTAATTTTTTTTTATATTACGTTGTACTCGTAATTGCAGGTACTTTTCTGGTTACTAATCGTAAATTATAAACGCCAGATTATAACATTATTTGAATGTTAGCCTAACACTGAAAATTGCTGTTACAAATAAGGCACTAACTACTTAATTAATGGTATATATCACCATTAGCAACATTTATTAACGCGTAGCTATAAGCCCAACCATTCACTGTTTCAAACAGCAAATTTTGCCGATTTCTCATTGTTCAATTAGCTTTATGCAATCACTAACTGGATTACCATAAATAAACCTCGGTAATTAGAATTGGTTGTAATACTTAGGTTAATTATTACCATCGAAAGAAGTCTTAAAAATGTAATAGATATTATGTTGCTACTATATTTTTTAAACTGCGAAAGAAATAAGTTAGAAGGACTTTTAACACTATAAAAAATACACCAAAAATAAAAGGAATTGAAAAATTCAAGAATATTTTAGTTTTAAAAATCAATTTTGAAATTCATAATTAAGGTACAGACTGAATTCATCCATAAAAAGTAATATACCAAAAGATCATAATTATAATCACAAGAAAAGAAATAGGTAAGTATTCCTTATATTTAACGACGTTAAATTATCCTTCCTAACTTGTAGTGTGTCGTGGTGGCGTCAGAGGCCCGGAGCTCATTAAATACTGACACAAAAAGTTAGTTCGCTGGGGATTCCACGAGGATTTCATTCGCGTACGAACACGTCCAATATGCCATCTGAAAATAACGTTATTTACAAATTGAAAATTGTTTTTACAGATATTTTTGGGTGATGTTAGAACTGCCTTTTGTGCTTCTAATGTTCATGGGTGGTTATCACTCACCATGTGTGTTACTTACATAAATAAAATTATAATTAAAAAAAATTAAACCAATTTCAAAAAAGGTTACTGAAAAGTACGAAATAACGGATTAGGGACATAGAATTTCTTTTGAGGTCGGTGGCAATATAGTAAAACCACACCGACCTCAACAGAAATTCTATGTCCCTAATCCGTTATTTTGTACATTTCAGTTTCCTTTTTTTGAAACTGTTTTAATTTTTTTAACTTATTCTAGGCCTTTTTCCGTAAAATAATTTAGTGTATTGCAAGTTTTTTTTAAGATTTAAATTGTAAAATGAGACTAGATTTAAATGAAAATATACAACTTAGCTTTATTAAATGTTACCCAAATTAAGACTTAAAAGTCATACTTACAATATTAAGTCGTTTTATGACGAAACTAGATACGAATGTTTCGTGATACTTGTATCTCAAAATTTCAATTTGGTCACATCTTGTCCGAGTCGTGGTATTCGGTACGAGCTGTAAAATTGTAATATTGCGAGTTTTAAACTATGCGAAAGTATATCATCTCATATATTATATACTAGTTCAAGTCTTTACTATGTTAAGTTTTTTTCAGTGCGAGCGTCATAAAGACGTTATTGAATTGATTATGAACAATATGTTATATTGTAACTTTAGTAAGATACATTTTATTTTATAATGTTTTTTAAAAAAAACATTCTCACTTTAGTAAGAGCTAAATGGTGGTATGCTATTTAAACAAAATATACATTAACATTTCAATTATCAATTAATTCATATAACAATCATTAAAAAATACATGTGTAAGCGTATCATTGATTAATTTATTTTAAAAGAATTTCAAACAAAAAATACCACAGAACAATCTAAGAAAAATTATAACTATATTGTTTTACTACGAATTCAATTCATAAGGAAGTTAAGTAAATATCAGTCGTCGTAAGAAATCAATTCGTCACAAGCACAATTCCATTAAAGTCCAATGTAGACTTCCCCATTCTAATACCGTCAGATTTAGGCGAAAAGCTATTTTTCAACTCATTTTTCATTCAGGCACTATTCAAATGGTATGCGTTTAAACCACCTTCGAATGTGGTCTGTCAGTGGGATATTTCCTTCCTAGAATTTTCTATGAAGTTTTCGTTTAGTTACATCACTTTTTAAGTTTTTCTTTTTGGTAATACCACATGTATTATGAAATCATATTTAATGTAACTAACATGTATTATCTAGTAAAATTCTTAGTTAGTTTATTCTATATCCTATATTTATTATGTATTAAATTAAAGAAGCATATTCTTAAAAGGCCAAGTTTTTATTAATTTAGACAATAGTTAAAACTGGCACAAAATCTTAAACGACAGAAATCTGAATAAAAAATGGTCCTTTCAAAAAACTAAAAAAAAACTGATACAAAAATCGTTTAGAAAATAATGTTGACATTATGAATCCGCTTTACGATGTACCTATTCGTTAGCATCGATTAATCGAATCTATTTATTTGTTAGACTCATTAAAAAAAATGCATGAAGGCAAACATAAGACATAATAACTCTAAAATCTAGTAGCATGCAATTTTAATTATAAATAAGCACAGCAAACTCTAGAGTTAAGTGAAACAAGCGATAGGATATTACTTTACTATACATAATATAAGATACTATATTATAAGCTATACAATTAAGTATACAAATCGACCCTAAATACAGGATATATTTGGAAGTTTTCCTATTTCGTCATCTCTACCAAAATATCAGTCGTGTAAACCTCATCAAACTTCATAATCGAAAACTACTAAGTTTAGGTACATAATAATCACCGGTGGGGTCCCTAGTGATTCGGAAGCCTTCCTAAGTATCATAGTTGATTAGATTTAAGCAGGTAACATCCTACACGGACCTTATCACATAGTAATCGTATACTGATAAATAGTAATTATTATAGTAACGATGTAAATGTCATTTATATTGTTAATTTATTGACGTTCTTTAAGTGAGAATAAGTAATGTGAATTTGAATTTTGACTTTGATATGTGTTTCAATTGATTTATGATATTAAAAAGAAACGTATAATAAACTAGAAAAGTTAATGATAAGTGTAGGAATTTCGATAAAAACATCATGATCGTGCAAAGATAAGAGTCTAATAAATTGCGAGTTACATTTAAATATGACCGGAGTTAGTATTCAGATATGCTATGTTAATAACAATTACATAAGTGCTTTAATTACCACAATGAAAAGAGTTATGCAACTATTAACGCTAAAATAGAAAAATATTTGTACGTTCTAAACATTCATAGAAGCTCCTCGCACATTATTTCAATATGTGGTAGTGGTTTTAATATCCGTCCTTATAGTCTTTAATAATATCGTATTTTTCCAGTTCTATTCCTTTTATACTAATCCACTAGATAATAGAATCTTTTATATCAAATAACGCTAGCTTTTACTACAAATCTTGTAACGTATATCGAATAGGAATACTTTTATTACGGTGTATTAAATTCTAATTTAATTCAAAATGGTTGAAAATTTATTTGCATTGGTAATAAAAATTTAGGGGTCTAGAAATATTAAACCAGTACAGCGTACTGTAGATACATTACAATGCTTAGTTTCGCCGTGCATCTGTCTGTCTGTCTTTTACCTAGAAAGCTGTAATTTGTACTCACACAGTCTAATTTTTTCTTGGTGTTGTGCAAAATGTAACCTAGATGGCGCTTCTAAAAGGTTTCTTTTCGCACCTTTATTCTATTGATCTTTATTTAGACATAATGTACCTAATGGTACCCCACACACTGTGAGAGGAGACCCGAGCCCAGCAGTGGGACTGTTAGGCTGCGATGATTATGAATGTAACTATAATGTGTAGTGTGTCCTGTAGCATCAATTAATTTATGTTTTATGTCCAATATAATTTCCCACCGGTTACAAGTACTCATTATAATGAGCAAAGTGATTTTCGTCTAGAAATTTAATTTTGAATTAATGCTGTTTCAGCTGTGAGGTGGAATTGAATTCGATTTCCTGGAATAAAGCCGACGGTAGGGACTTGTGGTAATTGCATATATTTTCTCTGCTTTCATAGCAAACACGGGCCGTAATTGTTTGCTGTTTTGCCTAAATTGTAATGCTCAAAACTGTATGTAACGCTATTCGCTGTGTTTATTACTGTAATTACGTTACATAGCAATATGTACTTCACGTAATATTTACTGTTTTTTTTTGTTTGTTATAATTAAATAAGTATACCTACCCCGTTTTTTTCGTCGTGATTTAAAAAGTAAACAATCTTGACACTACTTTTATTTATTTCATTAATTAAAAAAAAAAATTTAGAAGTATACAGAAATTTATTTTAACATTAAATTATTGTTTATTCTTGAAATTTTTTTATTTGTGTCTGTCTTATTTTTAAATTAATAATTACAATAAAAAGACACTATAAGATTGTTTCCATTTTAAATCACGACGAAAAAACCGAGGTATACCGCTTTACATTTACAGCCCCACACTAGGATTCCCTGTGTTACGGGTGCCATGGACAACACAAAATCACGCAAACATACACCCAGACTGAGAACAGAAATTTAAATTCATCATTCAAATTTCGGCTTTCTGGGAATCCAACCCAGGACCCTTTGAACGGCGATCCTGATAACTGAGTTCTGTGACCTTAAAATCGGGTTGTTAAAAATGTGCATTGCGCCATATTAAAAAAAATGATTATATTACAATGACCATTTATGTAAGATTGCTTGTTCAATACTGCAGTTTACAGACAAAAACCATTATATAAACTTTTGTTCTTTAATACGAGGGAAACAAACTGTCAAATAAAAATTAATTGAGTGTATTTTAAACAACTATAATCCGATATTCATTAATATCGATAACTGTCACGAACAGAGCGCCCGGAGTATCAACATTGTCTTTATTAATTTCCGCCTGTAAAATTAAATATGTTATTTTATCTTAAATTAATGGAAACTGCATGTAGTTCTTAAAGGGTTTATAATTATTTTTAGGGACATCGTTTTAAGTTAAAATTACATGTTAGAATGACATGCTCCTTCGTTAATTTATCAATAAATTGTTTGACTTATAATAAAATCAGTTTTTTAATATATTTTATGTAAGTCCCTAATTAAATTTACGTATTATAAAATTAAATTTATTTCTATATTACATTTTAATATTATTGTATCTGTAAAGTTTAGTACGAAACTTTTTTAATAAATAATATACGTAGGAAGTAGAAAATTTAAACGAAATTAAAAGTAATACTAAACTATTTATAAATTCAGTTTGCGTTTCATAACTCCCGTTATTTTAAGTAAACCGGTACCCGCCGACGGGTCCTACTTGGTAACTTTTGAAGCAATTATGAAAGTAGTAACGAAGTTTCACATCGTCTCCTTTGGATACGAATAAATTTTGTAATTATAGTCGATTGGCTTCTTGTACTTTGAAGTTGAATTCAGATACAAGTAGGCTCTTTTAATTATGTTAAAATTACAAGTTAGTTCGCCCGCTTAAATATTACGTTACTAGTTTTAAGTTATCAACCAAAATCTCCACAAACGTACCTGTAAGCAAAAAGTTTATCTTGCAATTTTTTTTAAAAAAAGGAGCGTTATATTTGGTTTCAATTATTACAATATAATTTATAGTAGAAAATTATGATCAAGGTACATATTATAATAAGATTTTACTGAAGCTTAGATAATACCTTGTCGGCAATTAATGACTAAAAAAGATAATATTTTTTTAACGTCAATACGTCTTTACGTCTTATACGGGGGCAATCTTAAAAACGTAATGATAACAAAATCGGGGGATAAAGTTTGGCGTTGTAGTTTCGAATCCATCGTCTACAATCTACATCCAAAATTAAATTATATTATTGGATAGCTAAAGGAACAAAGAATTAATTACAATAAGCGAGAACTAAATAAAAATATTTTGTTGAAAAAAATTAACCTGTAAAATACACGTATTTACGTACAACACACAGCCGTGTCCATAACAAAACTATATCCAATTTTTTTAACTGAAAGAACTAAAAAAGTTACTCCTGTTCATCGGATAAGACATTCATTTATGTTAAAACAACACGAAATGGCTGTGAGATAACCAAATCAATTTCATTGTTAACACACCTAGCTCGCATCAATATTCAATATTGACAAGGCAGACGTTAAAATGATTTTCAGATTCTATTCCACTAGTTTGTATGGCAACCGTAAAAGTTTCCATTCAAAATGTATCAGATTCTAAATATTTTTTTAGATCAACTACACAGTACACCATAGAAATATTATAATATAACCTGCGAAAATACTATCAATCAATCGATAAATAACTTTGTTATAAAAATCGTCAAAGAACTGAGAAATGAGATAGGCAATGAGAATTCACACTGGAACAGCGTGGTAGAGTATGCACTAGACCTCCTCAGTTATAAGGAAAGACCCATACTGAATAGTAGGGCACTAATGGGTTAAGGCCTAGTTATAAACGAAGTTTTAAAAGCATAAACACCCCAATCCAACCAAGATTTCGAAATCAAAACCTTACCTCTTCAAACAATTATCACAAAATGCGATGAAACGGATCGCGTGCTCTTAGAGATAGCAGTTTGGAGTAATTACAATTGTTGCGAGTGCCGACAATCATTTACAGCACCTTATCTAAGTTCTGCTATAGAGCCGTAAATCGCAAGCTACTTTCTGACACGCAACCCGTTAAATGATATTTTACGAGGGGATTAATTAAAAATTCAAACTTGGTTAGAGAATGGATAATTCTGGAAGTTCAGTAAGACGTTTGAGGTAATTTATGATTTGACATTTGGATTGAGATGGATGAAAATATTCGTTATGTTATTTAGTTCACATTTTTACGCACACATGCAAATGAGATCGAATCAGACATAAAATTTTAGTAAATTATTGGATGAGATATCTACTTGTTCGTACTTATGTAACAAATATTCAAAAGGCAAATAAATAATGAAGGAGTAATAAAGCAAGATTCAAGAGAAGAATACGAAATCACGGTGTGTTTGTCTATCTTGTAATCTATGACATCTATGTATTTGAATAAACAATCCATTATACTTCGAAATTTAGAAATGTATGTCAGCAATAAAATTGAGTCCATAGTTAAACGTGACTGATTTGGAGACGTATTGCAAAAATTAAAAAACAAATAATTTTCATTAATGTATTTGATATCAAAGCTTGGAAAAAAGTTTTAATGAACTCTCATGGAATTACTAAAAATTCAGAAAAGAATATAAAACTACGAGCCCAATTAGTGAGTAATACAGACCTTCTATTTAACTCTTCTTATTTCTTTACTATGCTCATCTGTCGCATATTCAGTAGCTCAAAGATATTTTAATCTATACTTCATTATTCATCCAAGTAATTTTGTCTGCCTGTTTATTTGTCTGTCTTCTGTCTGTATAAGTGTCTATCTATCTGTTCGTCTATCTGCCTATCTATCTGTCGACTTGTCTGTATATTTGTTATTTTTTCATTATTAAACGACCAGACCAAATAGTTAAAATCGAAATCAGGTCTTAATGCATAACTTCAAACTATAGATAGACTCACATTGTCTGTCAATGTGGTGTTTCATTTGAAGTATATTGTAGGACGTATCAAATGCATGCTAAACTAGTTTACTATCATTAGCACTTTCGTTAAGTTGATACTCCTTTTCACGACTTAAGTTTTAATCTTCACGAGACTTTTCGTTTTTTCTCTCTTCTAGGTTACCTTTATTAGTAAGACCAGTATCTACTGCGGGATGAACAATTGTCTGCAAATTAGCAGTGACATCCCGCGTCGTGGGACCGCATCCGCGCGACGGCGGGCACAATGTCCACCAATTTGGTGAATACGTTTTCTTTTTACCACTACCTTTGCGAGGTTTTCTTTTTACTTCACCTTTTTGTGTAATGAGAATTGCAAAGTTTATCGAAATATGCATTGCTACCCTTTGGGATAGATCCTCGCTTTTTGTATAAAAATACACTCGCTCTTTCATTCCTCCAATTTACTAAGTTAACTATAAACAGCTTTGAATGAACATGTTTCGCTTGTAGGAAGAATTTATTATCCTTTAACCCTCCATCTGCTGTTACCTAAAAACAATGTTTATTTTATTGATAGCCGTTGCCGAAATAATGGTTTCTTTTTATTCCAATTTACTTTATAAGGGTTATTTTTTTTTAAAGTTTTTATTTTATTTGTTTTTTTGCTAATTTGCTGGCATATACTCGTAGTGTAGGTCAAATCGTGCTGAATTAGAACTTCTTACTTTGATTACAAGACAATGATTATTGAGTACTGAAAAATGAGAAGGAAAAGGTGACGTCTTGTAATCCAATTTCTTTATCTTATGTCCAGTGTAATAAACGAATCTCACATCTTACAATTGACATCATTGTTGAGATAAGTCGGAATTTTATACAATATTGTAAAAAATTGTGTTCGTTTATTATCTGCAGACTGTAAAAGAAATTGTGCTATGTTTCATCCCAACGAGATACCTGCGAGGCGCGAGCTTAGAAATAGAGCTATAAATCTCTTAGACAATTTTATTTTCATCTAGATAGAGTCCTAGACATGGGTGTTATCATTTGTATTGTTATAAGTAGCAATAGTTTTATGATTGGTGGAAGAAAAACAAAACAATAACTTAATCGCTTTATCTTTAATCCAGGTACGTTTAAATATCAATAGTAGGGTAAAAAAGTGAGTAAAAAATTATACAAAATTTCAGGCTTTCAATTTTAAATTTTCACAGCAATGAAAACATTGTTTATAAGCATTCAAAGTTTGTTCGTTGTATTCGAAAATTCGAAATCAATTTTTTTTCTGTCTATGCTTTAAAAAAATAGGGAGGTCCTTGTAAATATAAATAATCTTACAAGAATTCAAAGACTCATAACAAGAACTGTCATCACTACAACCCATAACTGTCCCACTGCTGGGCTCGGGTCTCCTCTCACAGTGTGAGCATTACAGGCCATAGTCCACCACGCTGGCCTAGTGCGGATTTTCAGACAAAAATAAGACCTGTACCTGTATTTAAGCTCAATCAATCTCACCACCATCCAGAACTAGTAGTTGCCAGACTTAAATTACTCTTTTCACGCCTTCTTAGAAAACCTTATGTCAAAGAAGTTCCACAGTTAGCACGTATGCGGCACAAATACTGCAAAGAGTTAATTGTCTGCCTCAAACGAAAGTTGGCAACTTTTCTTCTGGAACTTGGAGTTAATAACTCAAGTACCTAGTTGTCTTGATGCGAATGTTAAATTAAAAGAGCAAAATAAAAAGTTTGTCTTAAAAGCTAATAGTTTTAATATTCTTACGTTGATGTTTATTTTTGGATGTTCACGTCAAACTAAACGTCAGACGTTAGACAATCATTTATTTTATTAGTAACAACTAAGTGGATGAAGTTAGGTAAATAAATAACTTAAACATATGTAAGGATAAAACTCATAGTCCACCATACAGTCCAGATTATACACAACTTTTAAAACGTATGGGAATTCTCAGGAGTATAGGTTTCCTTACGATGATTACCTTTATAGAAGCAAGGTGATAATTAATTTCTAATACTCCCACAACTTTTCTTTTCAGCAACAATTAAACGGTCATGGTACGAGTATCACGGGATTGTGTAGTTTAGAAAAGGGTCGTAAAGAGCCGATGATAGTCAGATACGTTTAAAACAATCTTGTCTAAGATTTGTTCATCCTACTTCCTACTAATATTATAAATGTGAAAGTTTGTAATGATGTTTGGATGTTTGGATGTTTGGATATTTGGATGTTTGGATGTTTGGATGTTTGGATGTTTGGATGTTTGGATGTTTGTCCCTCCTTCACGGTCTAACCGCTGAACGGATTAAGCTGAAACTTGGTACACAGATAGGTTGCATCCAGGAATAGGACATAGGATACATTTTATCCCGATTATAGGTTCCCTTGGGATAAAATCAATATTTTGTTTATCGACTTTTCCGCGGGCGGAGCCGCGGGCATCGTCTAGTATTTTATAAACCTCCCATCAACCGAGTGCGTATACATTTGTGGTTCGATTAGGGTCGACAAGCCTTCACTCCTGTCGCCTTCTATGATTGATGAAGCCCATATAAGATTTAGGATAGTTTTTATGGTATTACACTTAACATACGAGAAGCAAGGATAATGTCATCCCTACCGAGATTGAGTTTTAATGACTTTTACATATTTATTGCGTTAAATAAGCTCAGCCCTTTAAGAAGCTCCAAGGCGAGTCCGGCTCAACTTTAACTTGGGTTACTCAAAGCTTATGAGATTTATAAGGCCAATTTTGTGCTTAAAATACTTTGAATTAATTGCGTTTCGCAGGCAACTTTCTATGTATCTATTTATCTTTCGATTTATGATAACGTAGCGCATTTTTTTCTTAAAAAGGGTAATACGTTTACAAATTTTTCAAATATTCTATGTCACAATTTTCTTGGTGTGTAGATACGTATAATATTATGTATCCGTGCTGATGCTTACTAGGGACATTTAGTTCCCTGAAATGGACGGACGAACAGACAGACACACAGCAAAGTTATCAGGGTGTTCAGTTGACAACATAACCCTATTGAAAATTACGCTCTATGTAACCCATTTTTAATAACAATTTAAATAATGAATACCTACTTCCTTGTTTCAAGTAACTAATTTATCTGATTACTTCGTCCAACAATTTTGTCTCTATTTTCTAAAGTACAGAACCATAATAGAGGCGTGTTTTGTTTCCTGTTATTTCACAATTATTATATTTAGGTACTTGATACTTTCATTTTCATCTACTTCTATGCATAATGCGTAAAAGGATTTTGGATCCCTATTAAAGAAAAATTAAAATACGTACCTATGAGTTGATACTGGGCATAGTTTTATCTGGAGAAGAAATACAGTCATAATTTAATTTTGTATTGTAAGTTACAAATACGTAGAATAAAAACAGTAGTCACATTCACGGTCCCATGCATTTAAATACACTGATACCTGTTGTAGGTAGACAAAGACATTTGCCTGTAGTTAGGGTCTATAGTTTAAAATCTACAGTTTGACATAATGAGATATGGTAGTATTCAACAACATAACGAGTCTTATTTTATTTAGATACCTAGAAATATTTTTTTATTCAACCATATTTTATGTAGTCATAATTTTCATAAACGCGTATGTAACCGCG
>LGAG01000054.1:15042-43254 GCA_001278395.1 Lerema accius | reverse complement strand
CTTTTGTTATTTGAACCAAATTAAGTGATCAAAAGTACACAAGTGTCTTCTGTCGCAACTACCAATATCGAATGCTTTTAGTCGAATGAAAGTTATATTAGTAAGAACAAAGTCTTATTGGGTAAGGAATTAGATGTCTGTCTGTCTGTCTGACTTTCCTTATATTTTTGGTTTGGAATTAAAATACGATATGAATGTCAAATAAAAAATTACGAATAGTAAACTCGCACTTGTAACAGGCAAAACTGTGAGATAACGTTAACGGAAATCTGCTAGTTTGCTACTGAGTACATTACTTATTCGCAGGTAGGTAATAATTTGAGTACGAAATTCGTTACTACTCCATAAAAAAACAATGTCTAAACTAGTGAACGTTGATAGTTTGATGCATTATATTTTCTTTGAAGGAAGCATTAAGTACCTGCAAAGTTTTTTTGACGTGAATACGTCTTTAAATTTGTTACCATACGGGGGCAATCCTAAAAACTTAATGATAGCAAAATCGGGGATGTAGTTTAGCGTTGTCGACTCTATCGTATACAGTCAAAATTAAATAATACCAGTGAATAAGTAAATGGTTACAGAATTAAATATAATAAGCGAGGACATTGAAAAATCGCGCGCAGTCGAGGGGTAAGCACCGCCATTTTGAGATTATTTTACGACGCAATAAATAAATAAAAATATTTTATTTAAACAAATTAAACTGTAACATAAACGTATTCACGTACAACATACAGCCGCGTCCATGACACAGTTATACCCATTTTTTTTAATTAATCTGCAAATGATATGAAATGGTGGGTTAATGCGTCGTCTATGGTAATTTTCAGCCAAAATGAATTGTAGCCAGATTTAGCTAGTATGTTAATAAAACTTCACCGTTTCATTAGTATTAATTGCGCAAAATACTGTCATAAGCTTATCATGTAACTTCATACACACTGAAATTAGATGGAATAGGAGTAAACATTTCGTTGTGAAAACTATGTATGAGTAGGTTTTGGTATCTTCAATAGTAGCAAATGAGACTAGACTCTAAGGAATAACCCAACTAACAATTTTGTGTATGAAATTGTGGATTTCTTTTCACTTCAAAACTATTTCTGTATTATTTCTGAATGGACGCCATTTTATATGAGGTTTCTTTCACACTTATTTCTATTAAATAGTGATTTTAGCTTGTTAGGGATGCAAAAAACAATTGAATGATGAATTTTAGGTTTTCTATCTGGGTATGATACAAGGTTCCTAGTGTCTTTTTTATGTCATAAGAATAGCAAAAGAGCTGGCAGTGCCACCAACCCATATGGCCCATGGACATCATAACAAACTTTGAGTCTATAAGTGGAACCTTTAGTTGGTTAGTAGGTCCTGTTAGTAAAACAGGTACCTACTTATTACTGAGAATATTAGTTGTGGTTAATTCGTTAGTAAACTGACCGCAAAAGTTAGTACGTACTGTAAAAGTAGGGCAATGAGTGTGTAGCGCTATTATTATTTATAACCAGTGGACCCGCCCTCGCTTCGCTTCGGTGAATGTTTTTTCAATATGGCTGACCACGTCAACTGTCAGTCACGTCAGTTAGAGAACTCTCATACAAACTTTAATTTTTAAAAGCTTTTGATAGAGTCGACTGATTTAAATAAAATACAGCCTAAATAACGCCCCGAGTTCAGGATTATTTATGTATTTCATCCATTGTTCTATAGCTCAAGCTATTCTAAAATATTTCTCTGGTATAGTAAATAGATATTGAATAGGACCCCTCTATTCATAGTGGAAGAAGTTATCCGTAAACCTCGAGAACTAACATTGTATGCGTAATCAGTCTAATAGCGTTCTGACCTGCTAAAGTACTCCATTCACGTGACATTTTGATCCCTCTATATCCATTAATTACTACATTACTCACTAAAAGAACGATGGGGTATTTAACTATAAGTGACGACAATGAATGATTAGGAGGAATTTGATTACATTTATCTCTATGTGTTACTATTTGGAGTTGAATATCTGATAGTACATGCATTTTTATCTGACTTCCTCAGAATAAAGGTGATGTTTTAATGAGGTTTGCTAATATAATTGAGAGACGCTTTTAACGCGACGGGCGCCAAGACAAAAATGATTTTCAAGCATAATTACAAATGTAAATATTATAATAATGCATAGTTCATTTCACCCCAACGATGGAGAAAAATCTAGTGACATCTCATAATGTTGAAAACGTCAAGTAGTTTTACATACACACATACAATCCATACGAAAGTTTATTGAAAGTGAAACTATTTCAATAGAATATCTTCTTCTTTCATCACCAAAGCAGTTACTCTCTCCACATCCGTACATTCATCTATTCGCGTTACAATAACTGTATGTGAAATGAAGTGTTATTAAAAGTAGTTCGTGGCATGTCCAACAAAATATTTCAATACTGAAGATTGAATAGGTTGGTATCTATTCATCGTTGGCGATGGAAGGTCGCCCTAAGCCCCTGAGGGTCGGGGTGAGAGGCGAGGGGCGAGTATTGTGGTCGTAATCAGCCTAATGGACAAACCCTGGCCTGTGTGCCGTGTATCAAAGTACCTACTCTATCTGCTTGACATTTTGACACATTTATTTTTTATTAAATATTTTGCCGCTGTGGTAGCCTACTGTACTATATCTGAGCTTTAATCTCGTAATGTAGTAATGTTTAAAGAGTTCAACTTCGGACCTCTTTATAAAATTTAAATTTGGCATGGTTAAAGTTTACATGGAGAAAAACTGCGGAATCTGAACTGGAATCTTGTGATGTAATATACCTACGTGATGAGTTCAACTTTGTAAAATTTTATGAATAATTGAAATTTGGTATAGTTAAAGTTTACATAGAGAAGAATGCAGAAAGTTAAATTTTAAGTAACTTAAGTTTTATAAATACATTTAATTTCGATAATATATCAAACGCACACTACCACACTGCGTTTGATAGTTGCACGTCACGCATACACGTCAGATTGGAGACGCTGTTGACAGACAATTTTGGTTGATATAAATGTCTGCGAACATAATATAAGTACATGTATATAAAATGTGATAAAGTAAATACATATTTCATCTCCTCATATTACTTTAGATATGTATGGTCCTTCAAGCCGGACACACAATTTATCACAAGTTTTTCATTAACTAACGCCGTAATAGATAATATAATATACAAGCTATCTCAGTTGTCTGTATGTATGTAGGTATTATCATTGCAGGTGTACTGGTCCAAGTACAAACGAGGCAGTTGACGTGATAAGACCCGTCTCGTGAGTACCCCTATTGTTATCGGACAATGCCCCCGCTGCATTATCTGTAACGGTCGGAACAGTAAATGGACCCTTAACATCATTCGTAATTGTTTTAATTTTCTAAAAGCTTCGCTAGGGGGATGTGTGAGTATCGTCTTTAATTTTTCCACGCAGTAACTCATCTTCAAAACTCATTGAAGTAAGTGTTAGTGCGGTTAGTTCTGTAGGATGTTTTAGGTTCCGCAGAACTTATAAGTTCTGTATACCTGTGATCAGGGTTCTACTAAAGTTATATTCCAAACTTGAACCCCAAAAAAGGTCGACATAATGAGATTCCTTATAATAAAAGGTATTATTTGGTGTCCCATTGCCTTAAAATTATAAGAAACGCTCTAGTAAGTAATCGTTAGCATTTAACCTACTCAAAGTTGCCTGAAAATCTCATTAAAGATTAATAAATACGATCAAATACCGATCAAACCTATAAACGTATTATAAACTAGTGGACCCACCCTCGCTTCGCTTCGATAAACCTATGCCAAAACGAAGGAAAAAAAAGTATCCTAAGTTACTCCTTACTACATCAGCTATCCGCCAGTGAAGGTCCCGTCAAAATCGGTTCAGCCGTTTCAGAGATTAGCCGGATTTAACAGACAGACAAAAATAAATAAATAAATGTTATTTTAGTATGTGTATACATCCGTATGCACTAAGTAAAAAGCGGCTATTATAATATTACAAACAGACACTTTAATTTTATTTAGTTGTATAGATATAGATTGCTTTACCTATTTTAATTACGCAACGTCATTAAATAACACAATCACAGACGACCAAAGCTGTTGATAAAGTTTAGTAATTTAATAGTAAGCAGTTTGGAATTGCAAACTTGACTAGTATCTTCTATTTGATAGAATAATTCGATTTAACATAATTGATTGGCCAAATACGTAAACAGCAGACGTTGTTTGCCTGTTCTGTAAGGCGGAAATTTGAAATTTAAGTTTAAACAGTATTAACGTAGGTAAGTGCATGAAATACGGAATGCTGAAGTAATAAGATTGGTGAGTCATTTTACATGGAAGAATTTATCTTTTACCTTTTCTTTTATTACAAATATACTACTACTGCTAATCAATGTTTGTTTGTAGTGCAGGTGAGAATTAACTTACCTGCAAAGTATTTATTATCCTGGATACATCTCATTATCCCCGCAGTAGGATTCCCCGTGTCGCGGGTGGCATGGACAACACAAATAACACATCACTAACACCCATGACCCGAGAACAAACATTTATCGGTCACATAAATATCTGCCACGGCCGGGAATCGAACCTAGGACCCCTCGCTTCGCAGGCAGGGTCACTACCAACTAGGCTACGGGGTCGTCAAGCAGTGGCGTAACTATAGGGTAGCAGGACTGGTAAAATGTCAAAGGCCCCCAATCTCAAGGGGTCCCCAGCTCAAAGGCAAATTTAAATTTTTCTGAAACGTGTTACTTTTGAAAATTTTATTTATTAGATGTTTAACTAAAATGATGATATTTACTGGGGCCCCATCAAATGAATTCATCATCATCGTTTGATGGTGTAGTTACGTCACTCTGGTTGAGGCATTCAATTATTGTAGTTTTTTTTTCAGTTTTTATATTGTGTGTGACTTATGCACAGAAGTACGTGAACATGTTAGGTTTTATAATTCAGTTAGACAGTAAAATATAAAAGAAACTAAATTATGTTTAAGATAAACTATTGGTAAAGCCAAATAAATTCCATAAGCTATATCAATACCGTCTAAATGGCATCGAAACAAACGGCTCCCATAAAACGTTTCATCATAAAACATTTTCGTCTGAATCCCAACTTTCTATTAAGAAACGAGAACAAGTGAAATTTTGTTCGACACGGATATACTAGAGTTCATAAGGAACCGAAGAGAAACGACTGTAATAACTCATGACCATGTGCCGGGAACTCATTTCTTATTTCTACTTTGTTGTATGTATGTACCTAACTGCTTTGCATTCGACGAAGTCACACTTTTAACTTTCATGACAGTTGTTGTTTGAGGACATAATGCTAGCCATATTTCAGTCGTAAAGGTAAGTTTTAAGGTTCAAATTTAATTACGTTTATCAACGTGAGCTATGCGTATTATAAATTACTTTTGACAAAGGTAACTGATTAATTGTTGTAATTACAGGAATTTAAGCTTTTGAATTTCTGTAGTTTTGAAAAGTGATAGCATTCGGCTAGTTAAATAAGGATAGGATTTATTAAGGCGTTAAAATTATAAATGTATGCGTTGTTGAACTATTGTTAGTTTCCATCAGGTGAAATCTTATCTTAATTACTCATAAAAAATTTCATATTAAGATGTACTCCACAGCTACCCGTAATGGTATAAAGTCATTACACAAAAATACATAAAGCTGTAATTTAAAAAAACTAAACCAATTTCAAAAAAGGTAACTGAAAAGTACGAAATAATGGATTAGGGACATAGAATTTCTTTTGAGGTCGGTATGGTTTTAAAAATTTTGCAGTTTCGATAATATTACATACATACAACATTTAGAATTGATAACCTCTTTCTTTTTTGAAATCGGCTAAAAAGATCACTTGGATTGAAGGCATGAAAAGGACTATATACTCGGTCGAGTATGAGGGAGACAGCAAATAATTATGGTAAAAACAAGCAGGCAGTTAAGTAATATAGCACGGAAAACTTTGTTTACTAAGTACGTAACACGAGTATGAAATGTTATTGTAGAAGCCCATTAGCATGAGCATTAGAGACGTTACTACGTACGTCTTTACGGACGTACATGGAACATATGGACACTTATGGAACACATTAGTAGCATGTGCATGTAAGCTCAGAATGTAAGGCAGTTTCATAAAATATTTCTAAACCAAATCACGGCCGAAGTAAGCGATACGATTCTAGCGGGAACTCTATGAATAAAATTATCATTTTGCAGAATTGATTCTGGAGCACAGTAAAATACTCGTATTATAGTTGCTAAGGGAAGTTTTGTACTTTTTTACTGCTCTTATATGATTGTCGGACAGTTTGTCAATTAGGGTTTGTGGTTTTATCTGATGCGTAGATAATTCATCAACATTAAATCAACTGAAAATATACCACGATTGGGTTTAAATTCATAATTCAAAATCTTTTAATCACAATTATAGCTTTAATAGGTACTTATTTGAAATATTAAACGATCTTATAGTGTCCCTAACCCCAGCCGCCCATGGACATCGTGATAAAACTATAGGAAGTACCGTTAGTTGGTTAGTAGGTCTTGATAGGTGTTCATGAGAATATTAGTAATTGTTAATTCGTCAGTGAAGTTACCGCGGTAGTTAGAATTATTAGTGCAGATTAATCCTGTCCGTAAAATAGTAGGTCAGTTAGTAATTGTTAGTATTTGTCCCACTCGAAGTTATTAAAGTTAATCTTAAGCTAGTTCAAGCGTAAATTCAGACTATCTGTGTATAAAGAAATTTTCATTAATAAGGCTGTCGTTTTATCGTGTAACCTGTTTGAATTAGAATTTATAATAAACTTAGCATTACGGCTATCTTAGTCTCCTCTAATTAATTCCCTTCAAAGTTGCAAACAGATGCATTATCAAGCCACTGATTTGCGAATATGCTTGGCCTGTAAGCATTGCAACGCAGACAATCTTGCTTGAATACCTACCTACAATAATACCGTACATAGTTAAAGATATCTATGTAGACTTGTAGCGTTCAACGGCTCGAAGGAAATTGGTAGTTTACATAACAGAGCCATCTATCGACCGTAAATTCGAATTCCATTTGATTGTTACGTTTGTTTAACCGTTAGAGGTTTTCAAGTTTATTGATAAGTTTCTTAAAGGTTCTTCGAGGGATGGATTTTAAGGTAAGAAGTCAAATTGTAGATAAAAAGTATTATCTGTTTTAAGGACCTAGTTTTTAGTTTAGGGTTCTGTTTGCTTTATGATTTAAACTTTGGTCTCTCCAGCGGGTCCCTAATTTAAATCGAGCGTGCATCTTGAATTATTCAAGTTATGTGCGTATCAAACCTAATTATTACTTGCTTCCATAAAAGAAAACATTGTGAGGAAACCTGCACATTTGAGAGTTTTCATTAAACTTGTCAAAGCTGTGTGAAGTCTGTCAATTCGCACTTGGCCCGCGCTGTGAAATTAGAGCAGTACCCCTCACATTGTAAAAGGAGACCCAAGCCCAGCAGTGGGATACTTATAGTTTTTCGCAATATTTTTTATTGCTGCTCCACTGCTATTCATCTTAGCGTGATGTAATAAACCTATTGCCTTCCTCGACAAATGGACTATCTTACACTAAAAGAATTTTTCAAATCGGTCCAGTAGTTCCTGAGACTTTAAATAATGATGGTAACGACGTTGTCATCCCCATCTCAGAAGGTAAACTACAACTAAATCGCTTACTAACCTCAAAAAGTCGTAACCACAATACCAATCAGATAATTCTAAGCCAATCAACGATCCAACATCGTTTAAAGAATGCCTTCGATATCCGCAAATAGTATTTTCAATTCCATTGGATCCCCGTGAGTTTGATTGACAAACAGAGGGATTGACTGTGAATTCGAGTAGGTAGCGTGGATGGGAATAGGAGCCATATTTCACTGCCGGGGCAATAACTTCTTTACATTACTCGACTTCGTGCGGCCGGTTTCATCAGTTCTCCATTTTTCAACAGCTGCGATTAGGTTGTAAAGGATAGTTTTATTTTTCTTTTTAGGTTACGTGGGTTATGAATTTTACTTCATGTAATGAATGGAAATAAATAAATAGAGCTAAGGAGAATAGACTAAAATTATACTATATACTCATTAAATGAACATTATTAGGTTAAAAAGTATTTACGTTATTAACCAAATAATAAAACCTCTATTAATAAATAATGATTGTTGTTAACAAGATTTAGAAATAATAACCTAAGCGTATATTATAAACGTACGTTAACTGTATCTTCTTTATGTATTCAAGTTAAAAATTCACTTTGTTATCAAGTGATTTAGGCTCCAATGCATGAAAAAAACGGACATAGGTACATACATAATTATCTACACTCGAAAATTACTACCTTCTTGGCACAGTCATATAAAACTAGACACAGCAATATAGTGAAACTACAATAGTTCCAAATATTCTACGGAACGCAAAAAACTGTCCAAAACTTGACATTTACCAAATAAAACGGTTTACGGGTCTCCTAAGCAGAATACAGCCATAATGTTATTGCGTCATCTATGAAATGATATTGAATAAATACGAGGAAAAGAAAATATGAGTGCCATCTGTTTTGATACCGATCAATCTACCGTTATTATACGGCCCTTATTAGATTGCCAATAAGTAGTAAAGGGATATAGCTTGCGTTCGTACGACTCATTGAACACGATAGCTATGAAAAATCATTGTACTTACTCGTACAATTTCAACATAAAGAACTTAGACCAAAAAATATAATAGACTCAGTGTTCAGAAAAAAAAGTGAGTCAGTTTTTTCTTTTTTTTATGATCTGACATACGTCACCGAGCACTGTCTGCCAAGAAATGTACCGGGAAACGTTTAACGTTATGTTCTTCCCTACTACCCTTCTTTGTTTCGAAGACTGCGTCTATATATTTTTTGGTCTGTAATGAAGAAGTAAAGTTAAGTAGACCCTCTCCGTGGTCAAATTTCGACAACTATGCACTAACTCGTAAACTTACGTAATAGTTGTAGATAGACGCATATAATGCATTAATACCAAATATTAATAAAATTCAAATTCTAATCATTTATTCCGTCTTACCAACCAGTAACTCACTTATCGGATTTAAATAAATAAAAACAAAATATATCGATTGTTCTTAATATCTCGATATACAATACCTACAATCATCGGCTTTATGAAAGACAAATAGGTAGTTACATCATACTTATGTCTAACTACATAATAATATACCTAGGTATCGTGGGTCGAAAGCTACCCTCAAATTTCGTTTTAGTACTCATTAAATGTAATAGCTTTATTAGTGCACATTACAATACAATGACTTTATTTTATACCATTATACAATCAGCTTTCTTATTGCAAATAATACTAGCGTAAAATCGTAATACGTATTCATAGGAGCAATAGCCGTTGTAAAATTTTAGCGGCATTTTTATGATCAAACTAGACGACGCCTGCCGTACCTGTGGAAAATGGTTTCAAAAAAGGTATTGATTGATAGGGAACCTAAGGGAACCTATTTTCTAGGATGTGACTTATAAAACGCTATATATATGTGCTAACTTTAATTCAAATCCGTTCAACCATCGATGTCTACACAAACATAAACATTCACGACAAAAGTCACATAAAATTCAGCTTTATCCTCTTCTCATAATAAACTATGCTGAATTTCAACCCCATTATGTACCCGCATTACTCTTAAATTGGGGCCCAAATTATACACATATTAATATGTAAACTCCCGAGCTATATAATTATCTTTACATAATGGCGGCATGATAAACACAATTAAGATAGAACAAATACTCAAGACCGAGTACAAATGTTGATCTAATACAACAATTCCCACGTTTAGGAATTTATCTATCTTGTCCTTCAAACGAGTTACTATTAAACGAACAATCATTTTTTCGAAAAATCTTCAGCACTGTTGCGACTTAAAAGTCGATGAAACGAAAAAGAAACAGTAAAAAGAGACAGACATATAAATGAAAATGAGATAGAAGTAATATACTATGTTTTTGCTTTTCTACTAGATGGCAGCACGTATGTTTCTAAGCGACATCTGTTATCATGTTAATAGTACTATTTTTTTGTATTTATGGTAAAGTTGTTAAAGGTTTGAAGCCTTAAAATCCGCATTTGGATGCTGTGGTGTCCACCATTTGGATGGTGTGATGTATGGCGTGTACCCCTCAAACTTTCACATTGTGAGGGCAGACCCGAGCCCAGCAGTGGGACTCTTATTTGCTTGTGATAATGATGACATTTTTAATATTCTGTGGCAAAAGAAATTTTTTCACAGTCCCTCATAATTAAAAGTTAAAGACCACTGCTTTAAACAGATTTTACTAAAGGATGTTCTAAAATAATGTTCATTACACGAAGCCTACAAGCTTTGCTAGTATATCGTTTGAACATCGTGGTTTAATATGACGTATAAACATTGCCGTGAGCTTTGAACAAAATCAAGAGGATCTTATAAATTTCATGAGTTACCTAAAACCTAAATTCTGTGATATGTTTAGTGACACAAACATATTTACTTACATACATGATGTGTTTAAAGAGAAAAATGATATGTGGGTTAGTGCTATTTGTTTTTGAAAATTAATGCCTTATAAGTACAATTTTCCTCTGGACTATGTTTGATGGTATACAGAGATCCCGTATAAATATATCAAATAATTGGGGTCGTATAGAAACTCGTAGGTGTAATTATATTTTGTGTGTTATAAACATATTTTTTCAAATATTTGTCAAACAATAGACCCCAGGCTATAGACTATAGAATTGTTTACTATTCTAAGCTGACCAAAGCTGGCATACACGTACGGATGATTCTTAAAAAAGGGTTAAAATTTTAACTTTAATATTGAAATGAAAGCAATGTTATAAATGTGAAAGTTTGTAAAGATGTTTGGATATTTGGATGTATGTAAGTCCTTCACGCTTTAACCGTTGAACGGATTAAGTTGAAACTTGGCATACAGATAGTTTACATCCTGGAATAGGACATAGGACAGACTTTATCTCAGTTAAGGTTCCCTTGGGATGCATCCAATAATTTTAACGACTCTTCCGCAGGTGTAGCCACGAGCATCTAGTTATTAATAATATCAATTATTTACGTCATCTGGCGTTAAACGGCATTCACACATATCGGATATCATCTCAAACATGGGCGCGAGCTCAAGAGGGGAACAGTTCAAATATTTGCCGAGTGCAAGGGAAGATTGTCAACAGAAAACGTGTCAAGGGTTGCTAAGATAAAATATTTTTTTCACTACTCGGAAATAAGTAAAATCTTTGGCACCAGTATGAACGGCCCACTACTGAGCATAGGTCTCTCCTCATAACTGAGGAGGCCTAGAGCATACTCCACCACGCTGCTCCAGTGCGGATTGGTGGAGAGGTTAGTAAGTACAATCGTGGTAGGTAAGGAATTAATTTAATTTTAAATATAAAGACACCAGGTAATTTCCATACATTGTTGGTCTAAAAAACTGCGCGGCCAGTTTTGGATAATTTCCAATAGTAATAAGAACTAAAAACTTAAAAAATATATACGGACTTAATCCTGTAACGGCGTTTTAGGTTTTGTTTTTTGCATATTTATTGTTATGAGTTAAGTAAGAAAACTTAAATAACTGCTCAAAAAGCCTTGTTTCCTTTATTTATGTTCCTAATTGATAGAGTTGATCCCAATAAAGAATATGAACTACAAAAAGTTGACCACGAAACACAATAATTTTTACCGTACCCTTTTTAAATCGCATTACTCTTAACTTATATGATAATGAACCAAGCTACAAATCAACTGATACCGCAGTTATTACTTACAACATTCCCTTCAAGTTTGGGGAACTTGTTAGCCATTTCACAAAACACATTTCCAGACAATACAGCACCCTTTGTTCTGTAACAATGAAAGTACTCGAATATAAACTGTCTTATCGTGGTCGTCCTATTTGTTTCTAAGATCCTTGTTCTTAACTTTGGCTATAAGTATTGTTAAGGTCTCAAGCTTTCGTAATATTTTTCGCAAAGCTCTGAATTAATGCAGTCATAACGAGGGTGCTTCAATTAACTTCGTTTACTTATTCCTACTCTGTTGGATTTTGAAATTAATCTTTATTTATAACTGTTATGGAATCTTGTTTTAGATGTAGCTATTGAAAACGGTCGGAAGGTTTTTTTGGCTCCAAATTCAGACCTTCGACTATTCCAATATTTGCTCTGCGAGCGAATTTTATAACTCAATAAGTCAAGACTCATTTTAACCTAGCTGGAAGAATCAAGACGTCATTTCCCACAACAACCTACCCATATTATTTTTATAGTAATAAAGCAGTTGTGATAAAAGAAACTTAAAACTTAGATTAACTTCCAACACTAAAACTTTAATTGAGAACTAAAATAAAGTTTTCTAACTGACGATTGCTGCTTGTTTTCTTGACCTATTTCAAGTACAGTCACAAATATGTCCTCTTTTCTGTCCAATTTAGACACATTTGCCAAGAAGGATCTAAAGTCAACAGATTCAGTATGATCATCTGCAACGTTCATTCTTTATTACCCCCGTAAAATAGCTGTTTTACTCCCAGGTTAGAACCCAGGCTATAGGCCATGTATAAAAAGACCATGCATTCATCTAATTTTATATAGTCATTATTTTAGACACATCTATCTAACAGTGACATCTGTCAATAATACATCATGCTACATCACTCAAATATCGGCTGATCCAAAATTTCGACGCCATTTCCATTGGAACAATAGTAGTTCTTTAGCAAGGGAATAAGAATTTCTTCCTCATTTCAACTAATGTTTTCACTATCATTGAAGTAAATGATGTGGTTTTCAGTAAAATATACTTATATAATTTTAGTGCTTATTTGTAATAATTTGATATAGGGTTCCCTCAGACGAAATATATATAGACTCCGCCTTCAGAACAAAAAGGCGTAGTCGATAAAAACATAACGTTAATAACAAATGATAACGTTTTCCGGTACATTGTTCGACAGGCCTTCTCTGTGACGTATGTCAGATCGTAAAAAAAACTTGACCTCACTTTTTTTTCCGACGACTGAGTCTATACACTTTTTGGTCTGAGAGAGTTCCATAAAATAAAAGGTATTTGGTTGGTGTTTCGTTATCTATAAACTTTGGAAAGCTCTGGTTAGGCTTTATTATCCTTGCTTATAACGGAGTATAGACAAGAATAGGACTCTCTTGTCTATGAAGGCGTATAGCAATTACCGGGACGGTCGATGCGCTACGTATATGCTCACTTCTATCATTACCTGCGCGCTGATAAAGGTTTAAACCACGGTTAAACGACCACAACGGTTATTGGACATCCTCGCCGATCCCTTTATGTTAACGTATGAAGCAAATTGACTTATCTCCGCTTTATTTAGCCCAATTCACAGCAGATTAAAAGGCACTTAGGAACTCGTTGACACAAATTTTAAGTACAAAATTCAATTACAGACGCTGTTAACATGACTCGTTTTTGCATTATTTTTTTATGAAATACGTGAGTATAGTGGATTGAAACATAGTGTATTGTGCACTTGAGAAATCTTTCTACAGACCAACTTTGACCATATTTTTTTGTTTCAAACAATAGATACAATAACAACAACAAGATAACTATAGGCGATGTAAATATTAACCACAGATGTTAACTAGTTTGGAATTTGAAATATTCAAAATTTATAAATATGTAGTACCTATTAATACAACTATGTATAATTTAGAAAATATGTCGAAAATCACACAGTCTCAGATTTCCTTGTAATATGTCCCGAAATGGCCCTATCGATTCTAATCCGGACATTTTTTGAACTCAGCGCGTATTCTCTAATAAATAAAAACTTAATCAAAGCAAGATAAATCAAAAATATTTTTTTATCAGTCATGAAAGCAAAAAACAAGTCTTTGTATATTTTTAGCATAATAAAAAATTCGGCAAGATCCGATAAAAATATTGAACTGTATCTCTATTATGACATGACATGTCGCAAGCAAAGCCTCGATTGTCGAATAAAAATATTATGCCGCGCCAAAATTATGCATGGTTTAATTAAAAAAACAGAGCCGGATTAAAAATTTATTTTTCCCGGTATCTATTTTTCATCGCCCAATAGCTGGGCATTTTCGCACGCTCAATGCAGTTGCAATATTTCACTTTTATATGCAATAATAGCTGTGTATAATGTTTCAAACAGATACGAATTCGTGTACGTACCAACAGTTTTTTCCCCATGGAGTTGTTCAGGGCAGCGCAACCTTTGATCCGTCGGTTCATTTCACTGTACAGTTGTGTTTGTTATAGCTGATCTTTATTGGTGTTCGTTGGAAATATTTTTGAATTGAAAACTGTTTTACACATCTGAATAGTAGCTATTACTAAGCCTAGCTTCTTTGTCAGAAACAAAATCATTAAAATTGTTACAAAAATGCTAACTACTTGGTTTTTAAAGTAATTTTCGTGTACCTACTACCATAACGAAACGAAAGTTTAAAAACTATTTTTTGCTTCTATTTTTAACAAAGTCCGTCTATGTCAAAATTGACAATTTTAATATGCAGATTTGATCCCGTTACACTTTTTTACTGTATATAGATGAGGATTATTGAGGACTGAACCTGTGTTGATGAAATGGCGAAGACTAGAAATAGCTTTATATCAGCTTCAAAAGTTAATTTAACGAATATAACTTACAGACAAATAGTTAAAAAACCTGTTAAAACAGTTTAGTAGATACAAGAGACGATCATGTCATCAGGGTTAGAAACTTATTGTTAGCAAAATTAATGAACAACAGCACGGACAACAACATCAGATATTAGACTTTCGTTATTTACCCGTGTCTAGTGGTACCTTGAAATATAAAGTACATAAATGATAGAACAACGTCTGCCGGATCAACTGCTTATCAGATATTGAACTCCTTACCTTAACTCTCTTACACTTAGGAGCCGGTTTTTGTCTTATCTTATGATACCATAGTTATAGAGTACTAATTCTGTTGCTCTTAATATAGCCGAAAAACCATATAAGTGGTAATAGATGGCTTTCGATATAGAAACGCTTGCGTTCATAATCACGCCTGTTAGCATAACTCCGACAGACCAGGCATGAGAGCTTCAAAATGACTTGATATTGGCTTCAAAACTGTTGCCAACCCCTGCAACAGGGGTAATATACGCGTACTTTATGAACACGGTGCGACACTGGCGAACTCTCCATCTATCTAGATTGTGCATGCTGGATACAGCGGAATATCAATCGGCTTTAAAACCAATGCGGCATGACCCAAGTGATGCACATTTGGCATTTGGAGGGTTAGTGTTAATTTACTACCATCGAAGTAAAATTCATTTTTGCCTCTTTTATTTAACGACATACCAGTTCATATTTTGTCTCGTTTTTTCTATAATTTAAGCTTGTAGCATAGATAGTTTGTATTTGTTCCATTTTTTGGACAACAATGTCTAAGGACAAGCCGGAAAACGAGTCGATTGGAGGATGACTCAAAAAAGGGCGTGGTCGCTACCCAGGCGGACTTACAGATTATAAATACTTAATAATATATACTTACAGATTATACAGACTATAAATATAACATGCATTTGACGTAAACATTGACATCTGTCAGAAAGGAATATCAAAGAAGTGTATAGTGTCAGACCAAAAAATATATACTTTCAATCTTCAGAATAAAAAAGTGAGGTCTTTTTTTACGATCTGACGTATGTTACCAAGCACGGTCTGTCCGAGAAATTTACTGGGAAACATTATCATTTGTTAATAAACGTTACGTTTTTTTCGACTACGCTTTTATGTTTCGAAGATTGTCTACATTTTTGGGTCTGTCTCTACATTGTTTGACAAAGAGTTATAGTCAAATTTCGACAGCATAATGGTTAAAAAATAACACGATTTCAAAGTACTATCATAGTTAAGTATACCCGGAAGCGTTGCAACCCTCGCCCCTATTATATCCCCATTGCCCGTTGAATAGGTTTTATGGCAGCGTTATTCACCCATTAATGTCAATTATCTCGCTAAATTACTCTGGTACAAATTACTTTGCCAGTATAACACTAAACATAAAATTACGTTAAGGTCAGTAATGATACAACTGAGCTAATATTAAAAATATAAATGACTAAAAACTGGTTGTTTACACAAAAAAATCATTAATCTGTGGGCACACTAATTAATATCGTGTTGAAATTAGTAAAAAAAATATATTATAATAGTTTCCATTTTGAGCCCTTTGTATGGACAGATTTGTATGAATATAAAGTCTATCAGTTTTAATTCAAAACTTTGTTCCTATTAAAATATTATGGATGGCTCTGTATAAAATCCAATTGTATTCTTTAGACATGTAAATGAAAAAGTCACGAGTTTTCCACTTGCCGTTTTGTAATTAACATTTTTTGTTCCAATTGAGATCCATACGAAATCCACAAAATTTAATAATGAACGAACACGACAATTTCGGTGTACTCATAGGAACGCTCTCGTAGGCACTCAGTGCTCGAAATCCATTGTCAATTCCATGATATTCGACGATCGGAATGACAGAATGCTTGTATTGTGTTGTACTCGTACAATTTAATCAGTGGCACTCTGTTTGCAGCTTCACTTCAAATATATCGAGAGGCTGTATCGTGCCATTATTATTATTAGATATTATTTAAAATTACACACGTAACTTGAAGATTCATTCATTAGAATCCAAATCAGTTGAGTCATTTCTGCAAATACAAACTGTGAAATAAAAGTACATAGCTATTTGTAAATTTAATTTTGTCCTTTTGCTTGGATACTTTGAGTAAGTAAATAACTATGATATTTTTTTTAATAAGTTCATCTTTTCCATGGTCAAAATTCAGATGTCTAAATTAGTACCTACATATTTATAAGCTGATGACACGGCCGATTGATTGTAGTGAATACAAACATTTTCCATATTGTATTTCCCACGCTAAAACTGTTTTAATCAGATACTCGCACCTACTTTGTGGTTCCATTTGCGGCTCGTACGAGTAACAACAAAAGCGAACGATAATTTTAAACAACGCGCTCGATGTTTATAACTTAGGATTAACCTGGATACTAAATTATATTGAAAATATTGTAACTAAATATTGAAAACTCTGAAAAAGTTACAGTACGTAATGTTTTGTACATAATCATAATACCTATCTGAATTTTATTATGTTCAAATTAAGGCATGAATGGTTTGAATTTTGATACATTTTTGATAAGAATGAAGATACATAAAATGAGTGAGTATTTATTAAAAAATCTTGTTTTTATATTTTATCAACATTAAACTTAGTTCGTAAATTCTCTCTTAGATTGATAAAACTATGCTAAAATAAAATATTTACAGCGCCTGAAGAAAACGAGTAGCAATTTTGAATGCGGGTACTAGAGTTAACTTTGTCAAAGCGAATCGAGAGCGGATAACTGGTACATATTACTACTTTACTTGTAGAATTAAATTAACATTTTGAGTGAACTTAGGATAGGGTGACCAGATAATATGAAAGCAACACAGCTAGGAGAAAAGATTTTTATCTTTTGATATTGAATGGGTTAGAAACTTGTTTACCGAAACCCTTAGGCCATTTTGAATGTACGTAAATGAATGTAAAAGCTTAGATACGATCTTGTGTATGTGAGCTTTAAACTTTATTTTCTAAAGCTTTTGAAACAAATTATTTGACAGGTACTTTGAACTATTCAATTTATTTTAACTCGGCTTATTTGGGTATTTTTCAAGGACATATTATGTGTATGAGGACTGTTTCTTTGGAACGCTCTATAGACTAAACGGCTTGATAGATTAACAAGGGATTAGTCATTGGATTCGTCTATATTGTGGAAGGGGTATAGGCTATTCTTTTTTTATTTACAGTACCTACTCCTAAGTGCCATAAAAAATTTTGCAGTTCAGTTTTTGTTAATTTATTACTTGCGAAAATTAGTTTTTGTTGAATTATTTCTTTTTGATTAAACTGTACTTTATACACGAACATAAAACTTATATTACAACGATTGGAATTATTACTTCTTTTAAAATTTAAATGTTATTAACTTAAAGAAGTTTTCATTCAAATGTCTAGAACAAAATTTATTACCTTCACCGCCTATGTATAATACGTAACGTAAAATTATAATATCTTTTAATAAAGAGATATTGTTGTGGCTTTATATGAGCTTATTACTAAGACTAAAGCTTTCAACTCGCTGATAATATGATGCGATTAGATGTTTAGCTTTTAAGCTTTCTAGTGTCATTATATTATTGCTTATTTTCTTTCGTTTTTAATATATTATCTCTATAGTATTTTATTTCATAAATTATCCATATTCGAAGTCGTAAATATTTGCTAGTTATAAAAATGTATTAGGGTTATTTATTAGATTATCTTCTGTTAGCTATGAGAACACGTAATTAATGTGTATGAGTAATTTTGTATACATTTGTATATAAATTAGCAAGAATAATAATGACTATACTAGCTGACGTAGCACACGTAGACCAGGTACGGCAAATATTGTACGAGTACCATTTATAAAAACAACTTATATTTAAAAATTCAGCTTAAGTGAATAGTATAGTACTCGTATATAAGCTTTGTGACGTCAGATTACATTAACTTTTTATCAGAAAAACCTAACTGTAACAATGCTTGAAAAGCCTACGTAAAAATATGCAAAATAATGTCGTTACACTTTCATTATTAGCACCTATAAAACTGTAATGAAACACGTAGTAGCCAAATAAACCTATTGAAATAAAATGTAACTGCAAATCGCTTGTATTAACTATCAGTTAACGGTACGTGTATATTGATTCTTTTATGCCGATGGCTGTATGCACCAATTTTTCCTAAACAGTTTTCCGATATTTATTGATATTTTTTGTATAGAAAGCACCTGCGTACAAAGGTAGGTAGTGTAGTTATATAAGCAAAGTATAGTTGTATTAACATTATAGTAATCGCTTTTTACCCGACCGTAGCAAGGTAATGTTTCTTGAGCGAATGTAGATGTATGTTCATTTCTTTCGCACGCTCTACAACCTAAATAGCTTGACGGGGGTAGATTAAAAAGAATATTTGACGTGCATAAGTATATCATTGATACCTACATAAATAATAAATGATTTTGAATTTTGACGGATTTTAATGTATAGGGTGTCATTGAATTCGTCGTTATTAAGTTGTGAAAACTAAAACACTGTTTCCAATCGAGTTTTTTGTTTCTTTATTAGTATGATTATTAACATGTGATTTTAGCTTCAACCCTTCAATATCCCACTACTAAGTAAGAATCTCAAGGCCTCCGACACGGTTTGTCGATTGTTACTTAACGATAACAACTGAGACCGACGGATTAACGCGCCCTCCAAAGATCTAAACCGTTAAAAAGATTCTAGTTAAAGAATTTTACTATTAACAATCACAATCAATCGCACGCAACATAAATTACACTTCGTCGATCACTTAGAAAGGACGTTTAACCAATAATACTAATACAAAAACTTGATAACTACATAATACAATGACCCATGCAATTAGGTTGAAATATCGGTGTAAACAAACCAATCTTGAACCCGTTATAGTTTTAAAATGTTAAGTGTCTACGATGATGAAAGTTTAAAATCGTATATCACATAATACAAATTACAAAAAATATTTAACAACCTTGGCATTTGTATTAAAATTGTCTTTGTTCTTATTGAAGTTGTTTTGAAACTCCTGATTTTCAAGGACTATAAGTTACGTAATAAATCTCGTTGGATATTATGCTCAGCAACTGAAACCGTGTTTCCGCTTCATAACTCTGTCACTCAGTACCCTCGATTATTGGTATAAAAGCAACAACCCAAGTAACGAAGATATAATATTTATGGAATACGCCAATCTATCGTTATCGTTAGATTTAAAACAAATCGAAATTTTAAAATAAATCCGTTGTGTATTTTTTCCGCATAAGCATCGGAAATGTATTTGAATAAATCCTCTATCGTTATTTTTTGCATATTTCTGTTTCTTTTTTTCTCAATATATATTAAAACTCCACACAAAAGTTCTCATAAACTATCAAAAATAAACGTAATTTTTGTCTTGAGTTTCTTTTCTGTTTAAATATTAAGAATGTGTTTTAACGAAACCAATCGTTATTATGCAATAATGTTCATGTTTTATGTGGTATTAAGATAGCAAACTAACATTGCAACCAACCCTGCCGTTCATGGACATCGTAACAAACTTCAAGTAGGACTATGAAGGTTCTTAGGTAGTTAATAGATGAGTAATAAAAATTCGTATGAACATTAGTAAATATATGTGTTTTAACGAAACGGATCGTTAATCTTAATTCCTCCTGCAGTTCTGTTTCCGAGCACGAATCAATTTACTATTTAATTGAGAGGGAAGCCCAACTAGACAATTTCTCTGTCAAAGAAGCTCTAACTTTTCGGTCAAAAGGGTAGATATCTAGTTTCAAAGTTAACAATAGAAGCCAGTACTAAACTTTGTAACCCAATATATCCTTTTCGAGTACTTTAAAGGGGTGAATTTATAAAATAGTTTTTCAAAAATACTTTAGATACTAAGTACCTAATGATAATGTTAATTTGTTTATTAATATGCAAAGGACTCAAGTCGTTACTTTATTAATCGTATTAGAAATACATAGCTTATTATTATTGTCAATCCGTACTAACTTAAATTTTTTTTTACTATAGGCGTAGTATTGGCGATTTCTTTAGCTGTATTTTTGTCAATAGACAACATTGGAAATTTACCAGTATTTTGAGCCGATTTTTCTATAATAAACGTAAAATATAATTTCCTGGAACATCATTTTATTTTTGGGACTATTTAGGAAAATGAAAGAAAAGTGGACGGAGTAAAGAAATGTCTTTCTGTTTAATGATATTTTCGTTTCATTATAATTATCGTTAAATTTATTATAAGTTATTATTATCTATTTTAATAAAGCTATTAAAGTAGGTGAGTCCCGGATATTATTAACTTTTAAATGAAATATAAGTATGTGATTATATTCCTAACATAATTTAACAACCTTTTAATTGAATTCCTAACATAATAATCACACAATCTAACTTTAAACAAGTAACTTTAATGCTTCATTTAAATCTAAACATTCAATTTCAAACGTTCACATAGTAAAACTTACGCAATAGATAAACCACTTCTTGTATCAACCTACGCTCGTGTAAATAGGATCGCGTGCTTCAAGAGATTTATAACTCAATCTAGCAATCAACGAAACGCTTAACTAGCTGACGATAAGGTGTTGACGAGTGATTGCATCCGTCTGTGCGGATACCCTAGCGTGAACCAAATGGGAAACTTCTATTTAATTTTGTGCAATCGTTACTATTGTTAGCGTGACCTAATTAGGTAGCTTGATAATATTGGATGGTGTTAATGTTATTATGCAGAAGGTAAGGATTATTCCTTTCTTTGTTTTAGAGGTAATTGAAGTAAGTATTAAGTTATTATTTTTGGTGATAAATCGGGAATTTTTATTATTATTACACAACTTATTATACAACACGTCTTTTTAAAAGCGCTATATTCAATTTATTAAGATGTCACATAGTCCATATTCAGCGGACATTATGAGACAGTTCCAACGATACTTCAATTGTCAAATTACGTCCACAATTCACAAAATTTTAGCAAACAAATGAACATAAATAAGTACAAACATATACATACATACAGGTCAAAATCACCCCTACTTAGTTAGATAAAAAGAGCTGTGACCTCACCGTTTCAGTTATTCGAGCTCAAGCAATTACGAGCACGTAAAGCAATCAACCTGATCTAATCAATTGCATCAATCCAATCCTATTTTAAACTAGAACCTATAATGGATCTGTCAGATAGTCATTTTCTGTGGTCAGGTTGCAGATTGATATTTATTTTGACGACTACTTGATATCTGTAGGTGAAAAAGATAGGTATGCAGGTTTCCTCACAATGTTGGCCTTGAACGAAGTATTTGAATATTAGTTTTCAATATGCTTCTAAGTTTTTAAAAGTTAAGTTTAAGGTTCGAACTTGGGAACTTCCGGTTGGGAGATGAACATTAAAACCAATAAACTATTACTGCTCGATTTTATTCCATACTCTGTCTTATATCAGAAAAACTATGACTTCCGTATGTACTCATTAAGTTAAACCATCGAAAAGTTAATTTTATTCCATACTCTGTCTTATATCAGAAGAACTATGATTTTCCTACTCATTAAATTAAGCCATCAAAAAATTACGATCGCTCCCAATTAAAATAAAACAAATAACGATTAGGTCAATAAAATGAATTATTAACTAATTCTCTCTACTCTACTCTTCAATTTATGAATCTGATTTATAAATTAATTCAACACTTTTACATAATTTCCGCTCATAATTTCGCGGTTCGAATTTAATTACGTTAATCCATAATTCATATTTTCGATCTTCGCTCTTCCGGAATAGGTAATAAATTTCAAAATCAATTTCCGGACGAGTTATCGCCCTTTGATCATAAAAAAATCTGCTGTACGCTCAGCAGTAAAACGAGTATTTTATAATAATGGGGTACATACTTTTAAAAATACCTCTAAAACGTATGCTGACAGGGTAAATGTCCATACTTCTACATGTAAACATCAAAAAGCTTTTGAATTATTTTAACGACTTCAAACTTAGTAATTAAACTTGGCCCACAAAAAAAAACGTATTTATGACTAATTTTAAATAACTTACTAGTATTTGGTTGACTATTAACTATTACCTCATTGTATTAGTATATTTGTCGATAATACAATGGTTCTAAGTAAATATAAACACATTTTCATGCTTATGGAGAGCTGAGTTTCAGACTAATGTAGATAATTCTGTTTAGTTTCGAATTGACACACCTGATTATTTACTTAATAGTATACCATGCAATTTTATTCCGACATCTTAAAACACTCAATAAAAATTATCTTACAGCTAACCTAAAGTTTAGGTCCTAAACATTACCGTCAACTCAGAAAAAACCATAGCTTTTAAAAATAAAATTCTAACTCATGTTTTAAAATCCGAACGCTAAATTTTACAGCAGTTGCTCGTAAGTGAATCAAAAGTCAGTAGGTATGACACTGTGACCGCTCAGTTTCCGCTTCAGAGGTCCCTCACACGGTGCATTACCCCCAACCGCTTCGAGTGCTGTCGACTCTCGAATAAGCTGTAGTTCTGTATCGTTGCTGTATAATACGGTTTTAAGATAACGTTATTTAATGTTTAATATTAAATGAACCTTGAGTCGTGTAAATAAATAGCTTGGAATTTTGATCGTGGTAGTCTACAATAATATTATGAAGAGGAAACATTTGTATTTTTCGTTTGTTTGTTTGTAATGGATAAACTCAAAAATAACTAAACCGATTTAAAAAAATTCTTTCAACATTGGAAAGCTACATTGTCTATGAGTAACATAGACTATATTTTATTTTTGAAAAAATAGGGGTCCGTAAGATATTTGGATTTTTCGAACACAAGGTGTAAAAAACATCGAAACGAGTTCCTTATTTAGCGTACGCCGAAGTTTACAATATGAATAAAATTATAAAATAAAAAAGTTAAGTTAAGTATTTTTTAGTTTTAATAATCGAGGTAATAAACGTAATCTATTGATAATGATAAAGGTATCAACGCATTTAACCGAATCTTATTTTCGGTCTTTACATGACTACTACAAAGAAAGTTGTTTTAAAAGTATTAAGTGTTACTCATTAATAGAAACAAAAAACTTGAAGGTCAAAGGGGAGGGGGTTACTATATAATTCTTCAATCCCTTTAGGTTGTAGAGTGTATACACTTACAAACATACTCTCAAAAAGCTTCCTAATCCAGTCGGTTAAAACCAAAAAGTACAGTCATGAAGATAAATGTATTGATCTTGAATTAGGTATCAACTAGTGTAAACATGAGACTGTGTTTTGAACGGAAAGACCGTTGAGTTTTCGCTCCAACTATTTTTGACACGGCGCATTGCCTCCGCTCAAAGCTTGCTTCGAAGATCAGGATTAAAGCAACCACTTCGCTAGGTTTTTATCTTTTTTAAAATAAAGCTTGGAGTATTTTACAACATTCAAATTTAGAATAACTTATTGATAGTAAGCATCAATGATACAACTATATTCTTTAATCCACCCCTATGTTTCGTAGTTTGTTAAGGAGCAAAAGAGGGAAAAGAAACTCCTCCGCACATTTATTTCAAAGATGATAAGACAAACTATTAATTATTACAAAAAAAAAAAAAAACAAAAATACCGAACTACTTAAAAGTGGGGAGTATTTACAAAAAAAAATAGCATATGTTTTGACACCCTATAATTATGTTGAAATTGGTTAAGACATTCATGCTCTCAGTTGGGTAACGTACCGCAAGTTGAACTGTATTATTATATCAAAAATATAGAGAAGTCCCTTCGCATTGGACGGTACTAAGGACGAAACCACGCTGACCTCAGTTTCCGCTTGAGGTACAATCACGACGCATTACAGCCCTTCGCCTTGTCCTTTAAAGGACTATTTGTTGCAGATATAAGATTAGTGACTATTTTGACCTTTCGTGCCTTACTGAAGCTTTTGTGAGTTAAATTAGGGAAGGTTTAATTTCTTTAATGTAAGTTTTAGAATTTTCAAGTATTACGTAACCCAATTTGGGGAAAGGGGGGTCTTAATTTATGATGCGTTACATAGGTGTGGAGGGTCCAACAACGCGTTACGTAACATTTTTTTTTACAGGAAAATAGGGAATATAGTTCTCTTAAGTCGGCATACTGGTAACATGTTTAGGGTATAATAGTCATTTGAGTGTTACGTAACGTTTAGGGAGGGGGAGGAGGGTTACTGTAATACGTTACAGTGCGTTACAGGGGGGGAGGCATACGTCAGATCGTAAAAACAAAGAAAAAATTTACTCACTTTTTTGTTTGGAACACTGAGTCTATTATATTTTTGGTCTAAGTATTGTAAAAACATCGCTTAGTATTTACGTATATTTCCCAATTAAATTAGAATTCGAAAAGTAACCGAATATTAGTACTTTTGAGAGACTGAAGATTACCATATAAAGGAAGTGTTTTACCTATATCAGTATAGTGTGAGAGCCCACTTTCTGTTCCAATATCTATCCTATACGCTGCACGCCGGCTCCGCCACCGAGAGCTATTAGCTGCGAGGATCAGATTAATGTCACCACTTTTCTTCTTGTCGCAACCACAAAACTTTTACTAGAACACCCATTTCTCGACTTCGCTTTAAACGGAACACTAGATCGTATTATAGAATCTCTTGTTCGAACTTGTCTGTGACAAGTAGGTACGTCGAAAGCACTGGAGTCGATCGTTTCAACTCAATAAAGGTCCAGCGTTTTCAGTAATTGAAAATTGCTTGGTACACGGTAAATGTGGTTTGGTTGAAGAATACATGCCGTACTAAAAGGCTTCCTAAGGTAACATGATTTCTACCTTACGATAATTTTGACGTCTTGTTTAGCGCTGTGACCATATTGTACTGCTGTGCTGGGGTCCTAGGTTTGATACCCAGAAGCGGAAAATAATGTGAATTTACATTTTTATTCTCGGTCTGATTATTCATTCGTGTATTTCAGTGTTATCCATGGCAACCACAGCATAAAGACAGTATCTGCAAAGACAATCAGGACACAATGCTAATATGGGGTTAGGAGTATTCTAGAAAAGTATTCTACGCTACATTGTATACGTCTCCACTAGTAATTTACCGTCTTGTTCGTACTCTAAGAAAAATGCGTTCCAATAGGTAGTTTACGCCTTCACTGTAATTGCGCTTATAACATATCAATGGGTACAAATAAAGGTAAAATTCTACATAATCACATAAACTGTTGAATCTCTTTTTACAAACACGCAGATATACGAGTATCAACGTGAAATAACCCCATGCATCGTTAGCCAGGCGTAATTGTACACCTTTTAAAAATTCTTTTGCTGCCATTCCTGGAATTTTATGTGGGTAAAAAGTAAAAAGACCAACTCCAATCGGTGCCACGGCAACGATTCCGTTGTTATTGGCGCGCAAACAAAACCTTTGGGCATCGAAAGAGAACTGAGTCTTTTTGGAGCTCTATAAAAAAGTTCGCGTGAAACAGAACGCTTACAAAGAGACACCACGTACCGTAACCGAAAAAGAAATATACTTCGTATTTGAATATGCAGCGCATATTGCGCAACCAGGCTTTCGATTATTTTGCGACAGCTGACATTTAACCCAAGAATTTTCGTTCTGTTCGCTTCCTTTTGAATTGCATCAGATACAGGTAGAGTTTATATTTTGAAATAGAAATTATTTATTTATTAATCGGACACCTAAAACTGATTACACAGATACATTAATGTTCTGTAATTAATTAATGTTACTTAAGGTTTTTATGTTTGGTTGTAGTGTACCCATAATTATAGACCTAATTGCTAGAACTGAGATTCTCAAACAAAATTGTAAATTGGAATATTTAAAAATCGTATTTTTTAAAGCTATAGTTAAAAGAAATTTTTATGAAAATTCATCTTACATTTAATCATGAATACAGAAAAGACTTAAAACTAAAAATGAGAATCCAATGAACGTATTCATAATAATTTCCTTAAACCATTCCCTCAATCCATAAAAACAGATATTGTATGGTGTAAACGACACTGGTGAGACCTTTATTACCACAGTTAAGTTAAAATTCTGTTCTGCATGGCTTCCAAAATACGGGCAATAAACTGCGGCATTTACATTATTTGATGCTAAATGTCAAATGGAAAGTGCAGCGTTGATCCGATGTGGAAGTAACATTGTATTGTGGGAATTATCGTAAATATTTAACAGAATATACAGCTTTCGTTTTCTTAGCCAAACCAATGTTATTTTATGTACAGGTACTCGTATGTCACATCGTAAGTAAATAATTTTAAAAAGTGTTTCGCGCTACAAGTAATACGTATTTGCCGCTTTGACGATAGTTATTTGCTGTCTCGTTTACTCGAACAAAACAGCTTCGTTTTTCTGTCCTTTCGTCTTTAAAATTAAGTGTCACTATATTTGTCAGTATCATGGGAGAGTCCAGGCTGCATATTTTTTTTCCTCCCCAATTTTAGCAGCAACTTTATTCATAGCAATTATGAGTACCAGTTAGTTTTATTGCTACACGTTATAAAACAAACATTGTACAGCATACCTTCGTTCGCCGTTCAGAAATTAATTGAATAATTTACTGCGCAATCCATCAGAGGGCAGTAACGTCAAGCGCGACATTTATTCGAACAACAGTTGAACAACAAACGGGCAATAGGACAGATTTCCCGGGAGACCACTGTATTACGACTTTCCATGGCGGAATGAACATGCGGACGCACAACGAATTGCAAATTATAAAATATTTTATGGCTTTATAACACTCCTATCTAAAAATCAATAAAGGTAAGGTGTCATGGGAGTACCCAGGAAAAATGTACTTTACACCATGTACCTATACAAAGTGGTGGTAATTACAGACTTATTTGAAGTAGGTACCTACTAATGATCATTATTTAATGACATCTATATTTAGCGTCTAAGTGTAACGTAACGCAAAATTAGAAAATTTTTGGCCTCTTCTACCCTCATGTAACGCACCGTAACGTTTATGTGTATCCCCTCTTCCTCTCCCTAAACGTTACGTAACACACTAAAGATAATTTTTATAGAAAATTGTCGCCATTTTCCCGAGTTAGAAGGATTATACTCCCTAGTTTAGTCAGTCCCTTTTTACTAATAAAAAAAATAATGTTACGTAACGCGTTGTTCGACCCCCCTTTCACTTATGTAACGCATCATAACATTTGACAAAACCCGCCCCAAATTGCTTTACATAATACTTAAACGGCCCCATAGGACTTACGTTAGTCGGTTAGTAGGTTGTGTTAATGATAGGCGTAAATGAGAATTCTTAGTATTTCAAATTTTTGTCTGACTGTCTGTCTGTTTGATCCGGCTAATCTCTGAAACGGCTGGACCGATTTTGACGGGATTTTCACTGGC